>WAAD01021095.1:4274-72465 GCA_013389945.1 Fregata magnificens | reverse complement strand
GAGAAGGGCAATGAAGCTAGTGAAGGGTCTAGAAAACAAGTCTCATGAGGAGCGGCTGAGGGAACTGGGGTTGTTTAGTCTGGAGAAGAGGAGGCTGAAGGGAGACCTTATCGCTCTCTACCACTACCTGAAAGAGGTTGTAGTGAAGCGGGTGTTGGACTCTTCTCCCAAGTAGCTAGCGATAGGACAAGAGGAAATGGCCTCAAGTTGCGTCAGGCGAGGTTTAGATTGGGTATCAGGAAAAATTTCTTTACTGAAAGAGTGGTTAAACATTGGAACAGGCTGCCCAGAGAAGTGGTGGAGTCATCATCCCTGGAGGCGTTCAAAAAAAGTGTAGACGTGGCACTCCAGGGCTTGGTTTAGGAGGCATGGTGGTGTTAGTTGATGGTTGGACTTGATGATCTTAGAGGTCTTTTCCAACCTTAATGGTTCTATGATTCTATGATATTTAGCTTATCCTGCAAGTCAGAGATGGACCATTTAAAAATTCTATCACTCGGAAATGGGTGTGCACACACACACACTCTTTCTTCAGAAAATACAACTTTGTTTTTTACACCATGTGGTCCCTCCATAGTATCTTATTCTTCCCTTTGTGCTGCCTCATCAGTCCAGGATTTGAGTCTTTTTCTTGTAAGCAGTCCCATTATTTTTTACTTATAAAGTGTTGCAATTTCCATGCAGCAAAATATTTTGTACAGTTCTGTTTTACCATGCTGCTTCACTGTAAGCTGTTTGACTTATCAGTGTTGACAAAAAACTCCAGCTTCTTGTACATATATAATTAAAGCCTTAAATGTTTTCCAAATATCTAACTGAAATATATTACTTCTAATTAAAAAATATCCTGCAGATTTACTGTTGAGTCTAACGACGTAAAAAATAAAGACATCTTTCTTAGTGCTTCAGTAGTCTAGACAGTGGGCCAGTGTGATGTGTATGATATATCCACTCCGATTTTTTTTTTAAGTGTGGGGCAGTTTTTAGTTCCCTCAAGTGGTTATTGTTAGTGACATCACCTTGTACTGTACTTATCTTCTGCACACTAGCTGCTCATCATGTTTCTGTGCCTGTAACTTCAGTCTAGTGCTGGACTAAAATACCCTGAATCATTATATGCAATGGAGTGTGGTTCTTCATTGGATCTTCCAGGATTGCAATCACTTAATGATGGTATCGTACAGCAGAACAACCATTTTCTTTGTATTCCTATCGTCTGCTGGGGACTGCAATGTAAATGTGGACAAAGAGGACTTAATATTTCCCACACCGTGCCATTTAAAGAAAAAGTAGTGATGTCAACATACTAAAAAAAAGGGGTGGGGGGTTGGGGGGGAGAGGATTTTAGTTACTAAATGCTAGCAAACATGCATAGAATGAAGGAACTGTCTGGGAGGATTAGACCTGTTCTCCGCTCTTGCTTTGTGATAGAAACACTAAAGAGCAAAGTTTGATTTCCAGCTCCACTGGTTGGGTAATGAACAGAGTGTCTGATTTCCAGCCTTGCTGTATTCATGGGTGCTTTACACACTTTTGGTTTCATGCCAACATTGTATGGTGGTTCAGTTTTTTGTTTTTTTTTTTCTCTCTGTTGCTTTCCCTCCTTGTGCATCCTTGGAGAGCTGACTTATCTCCTCTGCCAGTGATGTGCTCAGCTGCCCAAGCCTGGCTCTCTTGGGCTCCTCTTACAAAATAGTCTCCATTCCTCTAACCTTTCTTGTAGTTCATCTCTGCACCTGATCCTGTCTGAACTTATTTCCTAGCCTGTAAAATCCTGAGTCATTAGCAATATCACTGTTCTTTAACAGCTATTTCAGCTATTAGGCTCTTTGGCAGTCATTCTCAGTGTCTTCCACACACTGATACTGTACTGCAAGGAAACAAATGTTCAATGCCTCCACTCCGTTATCAGAACCCACATGAGTCTTTTTTTCTCATTCCTGTCTGAAATAAAACGTTTTTTGAGTTTCTAATGCATCGCATTAAGTTCCTCTTTCTCTGCAATATTATATTCCTCAGTGATTGGGAATTGGAAGTGAAAACAGTCAGAAAAGCGCTAGGTTTGATTAAAGTCATCTGCATCAAGCCTTAAAATCTTGTGGTAAAATACAGCATACCTATACTTGGCCCTGATGTAATTTCAAATTACCACACATTTGCAGTGTTAGGAATACAGATAGATAATTTGGATCAGTATTTGGACTTTTGAATACTATGGAGTCTGCTCTGAAGCCTTCAGAAAAGTATCTATTACTCAACACAGATACATAGAACATCTCTCCTCTCCCAACAGGTGAACTCTGTTACTGCGGTGGTTTCTAGAAAAAGTTAATTTCTTGACTATTTGGTTCTACAGTTCATTCTTCTAAATAGTTTCCATTAATGTCCTTGTATGTGCATCTCAAAAAGAAATGCAAGTGTTTGCTTAGAGCATACATGAACTTTTTTTCCTCAGTCTGTCTTTCTTTTTCATCTTTCACTAACTCTTCATCTTTCTTTAGAGTTCCACCATGCTACCAGTTATACAAACAGGAATGATAGACTGTGACTGTTACCAATGTATTCAACCTAGTTCAGTAGTAAGATTCATCCAGTAGCATTTTCCTCCAAAGCAGGGTATGTTTTATTCATCCAGACCACCAAAAGAGGGCTGAACATGGCAAACTGAGTACGGTGCTGGAGAGGTGCCATGAAAACAGGATAATTGCTTGCTAAGCTTTATGGTCTCCTGTCTCAATGTGAGAACCCGGTTTTTCAAAAAAGGTATGATATAGACTTATATGATAAATGAAAAAAATTATTGGATGTGTATTTTTATATATATACTTCAAATGATATCTAAAAAATGATATGTACAGAGAGGTGAAGCTGCAAATCCATTTCTTGGCAGATATGAACTGCTCATTTCATTAATACTGCATTAATATCAAGGCAACATCATCCTTGATTTTAGGCAATCAACCCCATGCTTACTTCTCGTAACTGCCAAAGACCCTGGAGGAAATAGTTATGTACCCCTTTTCATATAATGCTACAACCTGTTCCTAAACAATGAAACTGAGTACAGCTGGGCTGAAGGTGGTTTGGGTGGGACATGGAGCAGATCATGATGTTGTCCAGCAAATGGTCACCTGACAAAACCAATGTCAGCTTCAGTGCTCCTTGCTCTATTTTCCTCTGCTTCTTTGAAGCTGAAGGCATATCAGACTTCTTAAATTTGAGAAACAAAAGAGACTTGAGTTGAGAATATTTAAGTGGTGCTGTTGATTTCTTTCTTTCACAGTTGCCAGCTCAGTTGGATGAAACTATCTTATACAATGCATAGGATTTTCCTCCTGCTACTTGAAGTTCATATTAAGCTCAGGCCATTTAAACAAAATAATTTGTCCTTACTGGCCCCTGCCATTCCTAGATGTCCTTCTTCCTTATGCTTAAAGCAACTGTGAAATATTACTAATAAAGTCCTTGCAAGTCCTATATATAGTACTTCAGTTGCGGTCAGGGACAGGCTTAAGCATCACCATCCAGGTGAGCATATTCAAGCTGCATGGGGAATGCAGTAAGAAAAACAAACAAAATGTGTTGTTTGATTTTATATGCGATATGCTCAAATCTATGAAAACAAATGACCTGTTGACAGTAACAGATAACTAGTTATGTAATAATTTAAAAGACCATAACAAAATAAAATCAGAATTGATCTTATAAAGTGCTGGTTATGACTGAAAACTTTCATTGTAATAAGTCATCCTGGGAAGGAGGAAAAGCCATCACACAGAGTACTGCTGTTTTAAAGACTATCAGATTGTCTCAAATGTGAGACAAATTTAAGCAACAAAATACACGAAGGGTTGGAGTCTGCCTTCTAACAAGAAGCAAGTCACAGTTATACGTAAAGGTAGACACAACAGCTGAGTTAGCGTTATTCATAAAAAGTTCAGCAAAAGGGTCCCCAGAGCTGAATACTGATATGTAAGCCAATGTGGAAGCAGTATAAGAGTTTATAAAATGTATAGTAAAAAAAAAAAAAAGTTTGTGATGACAGGATGAACAAGTCCTGTCTGAGGAGAAACTTATGCAACTTGTTCATCTGTGCATTTACTTTGGCATTGAATCACGGAAAAGTCTCCAGTATACACATACAAAAGAGTGGATATGAAGCAAGGTAAAAAGTGTGGGAACTAAATAATTTGAGAAAATAATGAGACTCTAGATGGAGCAGGGAACATGGGCAAGGGCTGAGCAATAGGCTCAGGGATAGCTACACTTGCAGTGGGGCTGATGATGGGTTGCCTTGCCCTAGCACTTACCCTGGATGTGGACAAACCCCCAGACTTGTCCCAAATGAAGATGTTTTCAAGGGACAAATCTTTTTGCAGTGTACCCCTTCCTTTATGACACCCCAGGTGCCCACTCCCAGTGGTGCGCTGTATTGGGTTTGTGTGGCAAGGTTTTGGTAGCAGGGGAGGCTACAGGGGTGGCTTCTGTGCTAAGCTCCTAGAAGCCTCCCCTATGTCCGATAGAGCCAATGCCAGCCAGCTTCAAGATGGACCCGCTGCTGGCCAAGGCCAAGCCAATCAGCAACAGTGGTAGTGCATTTGGGATAACATATTTAAGAAGGGGGAACAAAAATACCCGGGCAGTTGCAGCTGGAGAGAGGAGTGAGAATATGTGAGAGGAACAACTCTGCAGACACCAAGGTCAGGGAAGAAGGAGGGGGAGGAGGTGCTCCAGGCACCGGAGCAGAGATTCCCCTGCAGCCCGTGGTGAAGACCATGGTGAGGCAGGCTGTCCCCCTGCAGCTCATGGAGGTCTACGGTGGAGCAGATATCCACCTGCAGCCCGTGGAGGACCCCATGCCGGAGCAGGTGGATGCCTGAAGGAGGCTGTGACCCCGTGGGAAGCCCGTGCTCGAGCAAGCTCCTGGCAGGACCTGTGGAGCGAGGAGCCCACGCTGGAGCAGGTTTTGTGGCAGGACTTGTGACCCCGTGGGGGACCCACACTGGAGCAGTCTGTTCCTGAAGGACTGCACCCTGTGGAAAGGACCCACGCTGGAGCAGTTCCTGAAGAACTGTAGCCTGTGGGAAGGATCCACATTGAAGAAGTTCGTGGAGGACTGTCTCCCGTGGGAGGGACCCCACACTGGAGCAGGGGAAGAGCGTGAGGAGTCCTCCTCCTGAGGAGGAAGGAGCAGCAGAGACAGTGTGATGAACTGACCACAACCCCCATTCCCTGTCCCCCTGCACCGCTCGGGGGGAGGAGGTAGAGAATAATTGGGAGTGAAGTTAAGCCCAGGAAGAAGGGAGGGGTGGGGGGAAGGTGTTTTAAGACTTGGTTTTATTTCTCATTACCCTTCTCTGATTTGATTGTTAATAAATTAAGCTAATTTCCCCAGGCTGAGTCTGTTTTGCCCGTGACGGTAACTGCTGGGTGATCTCTCCCTGTCCTTATCTTGACCCATGAGCCTTGCGTTATATTTTCTCTCCCCTGCCCAACTGAGGAGGGGGAGTGATATAGTGGCTTTGGTGGGCACCTTGTGTCCAGCCAGAGTCAACCCACCACATGCTCTCACCTTTGTCTCTCTCCCAAGCCTAGCAGTTATAACCTTTACCCAAAAAAATGGAGGCATTGGTCTGGCCTTGGGCCACACAGTTTTGCTAAATACCAAGCATGGTGTTCAAAACTCAGTGTATGAATATGAAGCCAGGTTTATCTTTGGGTTGCCATGAAATTCAGGTGCCACTGTGCTTTACCTTCTTATTACTGAGGCTCTACTGCTTGTAATCTGCTGAAGCTGCTTTTGTAAACTGGCTCCTGGGTGCTGAAAACATTAATTAAAGCAGCAGGCCCATGACTATGGAAAAGAAGGAATTTCTACACTCAGGTTGTTATTTTTCCTAGGTCTGATGGATGTTCGTAAGCATCAAAGGCTGAAGGAGGCCAAGAAACTGTGAGGATTCCACTCTTTGTGTTTTCCCCAAATATTTAGGTAGAGAAAAACAAATTATTCCTGTGTACAGAAATGACAGACAATAGTGGCACTATTCTCAGACACCTTAACAGAAAATGGAACAGAGACACAGCTAATAATATCTGTTAATGAACAGCTTGTAATTATTTGCATCCACAGTGCAGTGCAATTGCTAACATTAATAGTGTGGATCAGAGGAACTGTGGGAAAATGGAGGTTATTCACTTCTAATTTTAGCACTATAATGAATACCCAACTCCTCAAATGCACTGAACAAATGAACTTACCCACTCTGTATTTATCCTTACACCACTTACTAACATGGTGATAATTAAGTCCGTATAAAGTTTCACAGTCTGAACCACTATAATAATTAATATATTAACAGGTTTTATGTGGTCATTATTCATGCTAGTGCATTTGACTTAGGACTGTTGCCTGATTGTTTTATAAAACTGAACATGCCACTTCGCTGATCAGCAGTCAAGATTCAAGTTTCTCAGTCACATAACTTGCAGAATAGCTGGGAAATGTCTGTTATGAATGTAAGTACTTCAAAATGTGCTGCAGATTTTGTTTCTTCATTCTTTTCCCTTGGTGTCTGTATGTTTCTCCTTTCTTTGGCCTCTTTATTTTCTTCTGTTCCAAAGCAGTCTCAACTTTCTTATTCTTCTCATATTTATTCATTCTGTTGGAGAAGAATTTTCCACACCTTTCCTTTTCTTAAAAAATGTTTTGATTTGAAAAAATTAAGTGTGTTAATTACTTCTAATGTTTCTTATTCTCTTTTGTCAGAAACTTGGGTTATAATTTTTCTTCAGAACTTTAAAACAACATGCTGAGAAAACCATCATATGTGGATTCATGACTGTCCCCTCTGTCTAAGGTCCCCTGGATTTTGACATTCCTCGGGGGATATCAGAGCTTTGCAGGAGTGACAAACAGCAATGGAGAAATATCAAGAAGATTCAGAAGTTTGGCTAATTCAAATCTCACCCTGTCAGACCTCAAGTAAGTTACCCTGCTGACAACTAGCAAAGGTCTGAGACAGATGTAATTCTGATTTGTGTAAATCAGATGTAAATTTTGGTACCCACACTTTTGTTTCAGACTCTTAAAAGAAAGCAGCTGCAAGGTCTGGATTTATACTGGAAGTTCCCTGTTGTTTGGGGATATGCAGATGAGGAATACATTTGCATAGCTTCTAGAGATACCTATCTCCTCATGAGATAGCAGGTGCTTTCATTTTTGGTGAAAAATGATGCCACTCCTTCTAGAGCAGGAAAGTATTCTTTTTGGGCTTGCTGGAAATCTTCAGCTTTTCAGAAAAAAAACCAAACCAGACATGTGAAAGTTCAGTCCTAAACTGTATGACTTAACTGTGTTAACAAACAGTTTAACTATGCCTCACAGTGGCATCCATTCAGGTAACTAATGTCATAACTCTCTTTAGAGGCCAAAAATGCCAAGTTCCCTCCTGACAGAGCCACGTGGGACTCCCAGTCTACACTGCATGGTACATGTTTTTAAACTTAGGCCCATGAAGGAGAATAAGACACAAGGCATCCACTTATGCTTTGAATAATGCATCCCTGTGACATTTCCAAAAGTTTTATTTTTCTGAATCTTTGTGGTGGTTTGGCTAAACCAGTGATTTTTGGTATTAACCTTTTGAAAAATTTTCAACAAATTTAACTGTAAAATTTAGACAAGGTCATAAGATATTGCTGGAATGGGACAACCCACCCTCTTCCTATATTTCCATGTTCTGCATAAAAGCTGGCATTTCCAACATGTGCAATAGGACACAACCACCTCCATCCTCTCCATTGTCTTCTCCCTGTATCTGACAGTTCCCAAAGCATCTACAAAGTTTAAAGAGTT
The DNA here is from genome assembly GCA_013389945.1 of Fregata magnificens. Lineage (NCBI taxonomy): Eukaryota > Metazoa > Chordata > Aves > Suliformes > Fregatidae > Fregata > Fregata magnificens. The sequence continues at coordinate 64,610 of WAAD01021095.1, read as the reverse complement.
TACTATGTGAATAGAAAGGCACATATGGTTGGAAAGAGATGTAAAAGAAAATGCCTAGATTTTTATCAGTCTCAGAATGGCATTAATTCCCTTCTCAATTTTTCTCAGCCCCCCACTGAATACAAATATGGAAAGTGAAGAAAGGTTTAAAATAAGCCTTGGGGTACATAGGGTTAAATACTGCAACCACAGGTGAGATAGTGATAACACTCAGTTATCTCCTCAGAAAATGTATTCTATGTTTGGGATAATTAAGTCAAAGATCATTTTTTAACCAGGTGGGATTTCAAAAGCTTTCTCCATTTTCCCAGAAGAAACAAGAAAACAACTCATATTTGACGCGGCCACTATCCCCAACTCATGTTCTTACAAAGCTTGATAAAATATCTTTATCTTGGTCCCTCACTCAGTGAAAGTACCACAGAGACACCTCTAGCATTATTTTAAATGAATAATTCCAGTAACAGGGGCCTAATAAAAAACCCAAACAAACAGCTTCTTATTCATCAAATGGCATCTTTGTAATGTTTTTTATCATGCCCCAGCTGACTTGACTGAATGTTATTTCTGTTAGCACTGAATAGACAATGCATCTCTGAGAGAAAATTATTTTGTTTCCCAAATCATTAATATAATTATTAGAGCCTGGGGGTCTCCAAATAGGCTAAATGAATTAGACATACAAGTCTTACAGAAATTTGGAGAGGTGGATATCAAAGTACTGAGATGCTATTTTAAGCTCCCATGGCAAAATCTCTTTGGTTCCTGAGGCTGGAAGGCTGAATGATGGCTTTCAGATTCCAGACCAATTTCCAGGCATCATCTTTATAAATAATAACTGAAACCTACTTCTCTGTAAATGGGATAGATTCGCCTAGATGTTGTTAAAAGGATAAACAGAGTATTTCTAATTCCATATTTCAATGTCACTGTTCAGAATAGAATATGTATGAAATATAATTATTTTGGGGATCAGTACTTTTCTTTTTAAACTACCTAACATCATCACAAAAGGAGAGTGAAAAACATGTTTACTAAGTTCAAATCTGTTAGCGCAAAATTAGACACCTGAAAAAACCTTCATCAATCAATAACATCATCAAGGTCAACAGACTGAGAGTCATAAATTAATAGAGAAATTGTTCCTAGTGCTATTGTAAATGAAACCACACAAGGGGAAAAAAAATTTGTATCTTTTACAGTGATTGTAAAATCACTGTAAATTCAATCATAAAGTGCATTACCTTCATTTAAACAAAGAAAAGGAGAAAATAGAGGGGAAAACCCCATCAGGACATGCAACAGATAGGACTTGTATAGTACAGGTTGTTTCCCTGTGTGTCCATTGCAATCTGTAATCACAGACTTTTTTTTTTTAATAAAGGTACATTATAATCAAGTTCATGTTTGTGTGCTAACAAGAAGGGAAATGTGGAAAAAGGGATCTTGGCATTTTGATAATATATTTGAAGATTCATTTTTATTTGTATGCATATTCTGTAAATTCAGAGTAATGAGCATTATTCAGTACATAAAAATAAATAGTAAATATTTTATAAGTAAATAAAAATAAATAGTCAATATTTTATAAATATTTTGGATTAATATTATTGCCTTTTTTCAGAAACACTAAAAGTTGACAGGAATAAATTTCAGACCCACTTTCTAGCTCTGAGCATAAAGCAGGTGGAAGCAAAAATAACAAGCATGCACTGTAAACGTCTGTGGTGTGAACATATGAGGACTGGAATTATGCCAATGCAGCTACGATTTCACCATATTTTTATAAGTTTGACCCTTACACTGCCTGTATCAATAAACATTTTTGTCTGTATCTCATTAAGTTAATCCCACTGCTGTGGGATGAGAAGTGGCAGTTTGCAGAGCAAGTGACCTTAACGAGCCTTTATGACTGCATCTCAAGCCCCTCAGTCACAAGCGCAGCACAGGCTCAGTTAAATTCTGAGTCATCATTTAGGCTATGAGGGTTTTAGAGCACAAACAATTAGTTCAGTAACATAAAAAATATAAAAAGACAGATAGTGGTGTCTGTTATCAGAGATGAGACCTGGCAAATGCACCTGGCAAACAGAAAGGAGAGGCAATTAATCAGTATCAAGCACCACATTTAAAGGTAATGGAAAGAAAACAACAACAGTATGTGGTGCAGTTCCTAGTGAGAAGTATGAATGTATTTTGTCACAAATTGAGCCCAAAAGAAATCCAGACAAGGTCATTGGTAAATTCCCTCAAAGCCCATTTAAGCACAGATGGTGTGATAAAGGTTAGTCCACTCTCCAGTAGGCTGCAATTTTACTGGACTTTCTCATTGGATGCATAGAGGAAGCTTCAAGGCTAATGTAAAGAACATTCCTGTCAGGGTGACAGGATATAGCTGAATAACTGGGAACCATCTGTCAGGCCTACCAATAAGTTCCATATAAGCTTCCCACGTCTTTTTTTTTTTTTTCCCAAAATAATGTTATCAGCTTTTTTTAGACCAAACTGATAGCAGCTTATTCATAAAGACAATTAGCTAAACAGTATAGTAAGGATACTATGTGATGTATAACCTACTGCAGTCTTTGAACATAATTTCGTTTCCCCATGCTTTTACAACAATGCATTTAAGAGCTAAAAGCAGGCCTATGGGATATATGCCTTCGTGTATATTAACATCACATTGCAAAAATCCCATTCTAGAAGACACAGAAGAAATTTCCCACGTTACATGTCTTTTCATTAATAGAAAAGATTTTTTAAAGCTTTTTCCTCCTATAAAAAAGACTTCTACTGAGAGGCAGAATTACCTTTATGTTAGATACTTAGCATCCTTATTAATGCTCTACTACTCCTGGCTGAGTTCATCAGTCACTACTATCATAAATATTGTTTATTTGAGCTTGGTTCAGTTGTACAGAATTTTTCAAGCTTGACTTATCCATTAAAGCCCTTACCAAAAATCATATTATACGACTGGTGTTACTATTTAAGAGCAGACAAAGTGAGCACGTTTATCTAAAATAATGTAATAGTTTTAGAAATGTTCAACCTATCCTTCCTTTACATGTCTTCCCTATAACGCTACTCTCAAGGCTCTGTCACGGCTGGTCTTAGTCCTCCAGCTTGGCAATGGACACCAGGTGTCTACCATCAGGTGTGATTACAGAAATGCTAATGCTGGCCTACTTTGTGTAGCACACCGTTCTTAGGTCAGCTTTTGACCTTTAATAGTTACTAAGTTCTTCCTTGCTGAAAACCAACCCCATATCACTGGCAGTGCCATATTCAGTGGGCACATCACAGGGTTTAGGTATGTTCAGCAGCAGCTTACTCTGGTTCTAAGCTTTGTGGCAATTCAGTCTTGTGCAGAGACACACCTAAATACTAATTCCCCATAAGAAGGATGGTATAATCATTTTTTCTCAAACCATGACTAACAAAATGGAGAGGGTTTCTCACCTTTTTCACAATAGCTTAATGGAGAAGTCTTCAGTACCCAAAACTTGAATGGCTTTGGATCCAAACTTCTCTTATCATAGAGGAGTGCCACAATGTCCAAGCTATAGGGAAAGAACATTTAAAATTATACTGAAACTGGATAAAAGACATAGAGACAAATGGAGTCACAAAAAAAGTCCATCTTCTTTCCCGTTCAAAGCCGTGCCCAAAAGGTAGAGATGTACATCTTCTTGTCTGGCACCTTCTAGCCTTTTGGCTCTTGTATTCTTGTTTGTGCCCTGTCACAGCCTGATAGTTACGCTATGTACTTGGGATATAGGAGCTGGAATGAAGACTCACACTTTCCTGATTGGAGGCCAGTTCAGAACCAGTGTCTCCCATTATCTGCCACCATACACTGGCCATTGCTTGTGTATTGAAACAAGAGGTACCGATTGCTACCTCCTCCTTTGCTAAGCACCTAGTCGCAGACCTCGTCACCCAACATCCAGGAGTGCACAAGGGTACCTAATTTTTAGCGTGGCCCTTCATGGACTCACTGTGTTTGAAGAGTAGACCTAGGCAGTTTCTAGTCCAGACCTTAAGCTTCCTCTGTTACCCTGTAGAATGCCTCATTTTTGCCACAGACATTGGCATCTATCTGCGGCACCCCGCTGCTGCAATACTTGTCTTATTTTTGAATGCTGAAATCTACCACAGGTGTCTTGTCTTCGCCACCTGGAAACTGACCCAGAGATGTTTAATTTAAGGCATTGAGCGCTACCAGGGAAACAGAGCCCTTTGGCTTTGGAACCAGGAACTTTCAATTCAGAGTAGCAGGGGAGAGCCTCCATGAAAATAAACCATGTTCCAAATTAAACTGCCATCATCAGCCAGAGGCATGACAGCCCAAATAAATAAAAGCAGAACTATTTCTACATAAACTCTGTTCATAGGCTGAGCCTGAGTTGAAGACCACAAGGGACCCTATAGATGAGAAATTTCTCAGGGGTCGATCCTTTTTCCAGCCCATGCTGTCCTCATGCAACCCCTTTCTAGCCCCACTCCCACTGCAGCTCAAGCACTTGTCTCTGTCCCAACCCCAGCCCTAGTACTGGGCTAGGCCTGAGTGCAAGCCCAGAAATTTTGAAACAAAAAGGTTGTGATTTTGATAGTCATTTAGCAAATTTTCACTCAAATAAATGTTTTAGTGGAAGAGAGATCTAATCAAGTCAGATTACATGCAAAAACTGAATTAAGTCCTCCAATAAGAACCCAAGAATTCTTTTATGTGTTTATTGCTATGTAAACAATTTGCTTTTTTCAATGGATATTCCCTAGTCCTACAATAAACAAAGTATATCTAGAATTACATACCTAGAAGAAGAGATTTCAAAATAGTGAAGCTTGCAGCACCTCTGCTGACTTCAGTGAAGTTCTACCAAGAGATGGATTTTGATTCTTCTTCTTTAAATGCTGAGACTACTTTTCCATAACAAAACCATGAAAAACATAAAACAAAGCTAGAATTATTACAATCATATGAATAATAGAAACAATGTTGAAATTAACTCAATTTGTTAAAGTTTTTTTCAATCATTGCAACATCTTCGTTTTCTAGTTATCACTGAAATTTTTGTCTGGAGAAGTATCATCAGACTAGTAGACAAATAATTCCATGCAATATCTACTATTCAAGAAAATTATCTGTATTGCAACACAATTATCTCAGATGACATACTGACTGACTCCTAATTACAACAGATATAGCTAATTACTTTGGTTCATCCTGTAAATAGCTCAGCATGTATCTTTATGAGAATTCAGTAATGACACATAGCTCAGTGGGACTGTATATGTAAATTGATTCTCAAGTTTTTTATGCATGAAGTTCTTATTTTTCAATATCTGGATAAGTTTTCCTTCAAACTTAACTTCTTAGAAACTTAATGATGGTGAACAGAAAAATATTCAGGGGAACTCAAGCGGTACACATTGGTACGGTTGGGTTTTTTGGACACTGTTCTCAATACCTAAACAGGAACCGAACCCCAGACTCAGATTTGCCACCATACCCCCTTAAAAAGCTTTCTTTCTCTGACAGGGACAAGAAAAATGGTGATTCACCAGTCCACTGCAAATGGATCTGTTCTGTAAACACTGATCTATTCTTTTTTTCCTTGAGTTTATACCATGGAAAAACAGTGGTAGGCGAAAGCTGTGTAGTGCTTCTGCTACCTGCCTGCAGAAGTGAGGCATGAGTAGGAAACTGCCATGATAGATACAGACTAAGTACCCCAATGCAATCAAAATTCAGTGGAAAATGGATGGAAGCCTAAGTCTACTTAAAAACAAAATCCACCTGCGTTGTTTAGATCCCAAATCAAGCCATAGTCCGTCAGCAGAAAGTTATGCAATAGGAGGCATCAAATGTGCAGCTTCCTATTCTGCCAAAAATGCTGATTTTTATTTTATTTTGTCCTAATTTGGCCTCAAAAGGTAGAAATGTAAAAAAATGTAAGAAGCTAGTATCACAAAATATTTTTTATTCAGGTACATTTAAATCGTTTAATCAGAATATTTAACGTTGGTAATATGAAGCAGTATAACATATGTAGTGGACAAATTAAGAGACTACAGTGACTTTGGAATAACTTTTTTATTCTGAGTCATTACAGAACTTTTAAAATCAACTATTAATTGAAATTCACACATTTGTGCTGTAGAAAAAAGCTCTAAAAATATTCCTTGACCAGTTTCAAGTGTATAGCATTACATTTTCTTCCCTCCTAGTATGTTTTCAACCAAGTAGTCCACCAGTCTGGTTTAGGTTCCACATTTTTTACTGGAATCAAGAGTTCTCAAAGATTTTCACCAACTCCTGATGTCAACCAAAAGTGAGAATAATAAAAATGTATTTCACATATAAAAACTTGCCTTTATCAGTTCTAGGTTGCATACTTTATTGTAAAGTATAGTGTTGGGGTTTTTTTTAAAGAAAAACAAATCAAACTTCATCTCTTTTTAGAATTTTACTCAAGCCAGCAAAGGTGATCCAAGCATGACTTTAGTATCTTCTCTTGCACTAAAAATTGACTGACAAGAAAGCATGTTTGTCTTTTCTACTGCGGTATATCTGGAAAGTACTAGTAAACAAGTGTTACTATCCACCTGGTCCCAGAAAAATTCAAAGCATTTTTCTTATTAGTAGTACGTTACTCCAAATGCCCTGACCAAATTTACATCCCAATGTGTATTCTGCTTTTCTTATTGTAGACTGAACACAATCCTTACTTTTTGTCCAAGTTCTGCTACCTACTGCCAAAAATACTGTTTTACATCTCCAGAGACAGCTGTACTTCAGTTGCAAAGAAAGTGATGTAATTTGTAAAATGCTTTGTATTCCATTAGGGTAAATAGCAATATATAAGTTGAAGACATTTTGAAACAGCTCCTCAGGTGGTACACACGATGAGGTTGCTTCAGAGAAATTATGGAGACAGGTGGTATAAATCTGCAAGCACCTGCCTCAGTATAATCTCTTGGGTTGAGGATTGATTCTGTTTCACTGAAAAAGGGGAAAATAACAACCTTGACAGAGAACCTGGCAAAAAGACTGTGACTCTGCCTAAATTAGAATTCTATTTTTGTAATTGCCCCACTCCTCTCTATCATTAATTAGACCATTAAAGAAGTTGTCTCACATTTAGATGCACACAGCTGTGGCTTCAAAGCATTTATAAAAACAGAAATGGTGCAAGCTTTTAAATCCCACTTTACTTTTTCTTATGTGTCTTCATATTCATATAGACCTATGTAAAATCTTTGTTACATAACCATTAAATAAAAATTATCACTTCTTGCTCATAAAGTTCTTGAGCACAGATTGCTTGATGTTGGAGAATATTCTGAGAAACAGCAATAAATGAGTATATGTACACACATACTTACCCTGCTTTTCCTGTCAGAGACATCATTGCAATCCAGCAATTGCAATGTTCTTTGCATTTGGATGATCATTTTTTGACACGGGCATTCAAAGTTAGAGCAAAATCTGTTTCCTGAAGTACCTCTGCAATATCAGAGGACAGTAGTATGTCTCATTATTCTTTACTTCATTAAACGCTACACCCCTGTCAATTAAAACACAAATTGCCGCAGGTGGCATCTGCTGTGGCAGCTTTAAGCAGTGCTTCCCAAATTTTTTGATTGTTGACCACCTTCAAAAATTTATCAAAATCCATTCTGTAGAATTCAATTAAAAGTTTAAGTAATGTGGGCTTGCAGTTGTCTCAGAGATTGTATACCATGCTTTTGGTTCAGATTTCTGAAGAATGTTTGCAACTTAATATTTCATTTGTACACAGCAAATTGCCAAGGATCAAGTCTCAACATGACAGGAACATAAAAAGGGATCAGTACTCACGGAAGACTCTGAACTACAAAATCCTAGAAGTGATAGATCATACTGAATTTAGAATATTGAGTTCCCAATGAATCTTTAGATCAGTGAGGTTAAAATCAACAGTCTGTAGTTTCCTTGGAATGTCACCTCACCTTTTATTACTCCACTTAGCAAATGACAACTCATTAAGATGACTATCTCTGAGTATTATCTTACCTTACATGGTATTTTTCATATCTTGAGGTATCATTAAAAAGAATGCTTTTATGGTTTGATTTATTCATGTAAAATTAATGAAGCTAAAAAGTCACATTGAAAAATTATGTTTACAGAAAGACTATGATGCTAGCACATAAGAAATACATTTTTAAAGGCATAAAAAAGGGTTAGAATTTATTAAAATGCAGCACCAGCATTCAAGCATAGAAGCAAATACAAATGGAAATTAATATTGGACAGCCAGAGATGAGTAAGAATTAGGATTAGGATATTTCCAGATTTCTGGTGGGAGTTTGTTATTAAAGAAATATTTTTTCCATTCAAGTTGGTGACATGATATTGTTGATCTTTGAAATGGTTTTATTTTAATATTTATGATGACATTTTGTTTTAATTTATGTTTTCTAATTATTTCAGAATGGCACACACAAAGGAAAATATAAAGCAACTACAACAGGTTTTTTTAGGAAGTAATCAACTGCTGACTGATAGAAATTGACAGGCAGATTGCTAGCAAATTATTTTAATTATTAATAATTATAACTATTTTAGAGACTTACATCACCAGAGGGTTGCCTGTGATTTTTGTAATAGGAGAAACTACTAGGATTTTCTATCTTCTGGCAAAGTTTTCTCAACATGCGAAAAAAAAAGAGTCATGCAAATTGTGTATGATAAGGATCATCTCAATTTCTCTCTATGCTATTTTTGACACATTGTGCATGTCAACCAGTTCTTAGACTTCTTACTTGTTCTGGCAGCTGCAATGACCATCTTAATGCTTATTTATTTCTATTACCAATACCTCTATATAAGCTCTTGTCAAGTATTAAGACCTCTTTGTACAAAATAAGGAAGAAAAAAGGGGAAGAAACAGAATAACCTGGGCAGCTCATTCAGATTTGTAAAGATTTTTCTTATATTATTTTAAGTTTAAAAAGTGCTCATGACAGCTGGCATGCTTTTTAGAGCTTCCATGGAGATCCAGTCACTGATTATAGTGCTCTAGACAGAGTTCAGCAACAATTATTGATGCCAGTAAATCAATCAAGGATATGATGTGCTGTACGAAATGTTGGGAGAATTTTGGTTTATAATAATGATCTTGAAAACAACTAGATAAAGAGGGAATATAAGCAATAAATTAACTTATGTTAAAAAACTGTCTAGATTTCAAAAGTGTGGTATCCTACTGGTGTGGTGCTCCAGAGGGGAGGCAGAAAGAGGTATTAGGAAGAGGCAGCCAAGTGATTTTCCAATGTAGCATTATGATGTTTCCTTGGTTATCACATAGTATTTACATGTGGTTTCCAAATTTTTCTTACAAGATTTTCCAGTAAGCAAATTTAATCCTGCTGTTTCTACTTCTGTGTGCCATGTTGTTATTTCAAGGGGGTCACCATCAGGTAGGAAACGGTTATCAGGTCTGTAAGACCTCGCAGTCTAGCTTGTCTGGTGAGACTGCCATCAAGTGCAGATATCCATGCTGCAGACACTTCCAGCTAGGAAGCAGACTGAGAACCTTAGTTCCTTCCCTCTGACACAGACTACACCATTAGTCAATATTAGAGAAAGGTGCATAATTGGACAAATTGCTATCTTTCTCTCTGCTTGCAGAAAGTCCCCGAAGGAGACCACATTTTCTCTAGTATATTTATCACTTGAAATTATTTTAGTCATTAATTTTAGTAGGTGACTCTGCAAATCACCCACAAAAATCTAACCTGAGCCTGAAAAGAAATGCAATGTGTAGGGTCCACAAAGTTCCTTATTCTTGCTTGTGTCAGTATAAATTCTAAATCACATTAATATCTACAGTCATGAATTCGCATTTTACTTATGGCTGTTCTCTGGTATCAAAGTATTTGCAAAGTGGTGGAATAATCCTCTTTCATGTCGAAGTGTCTCACATAATCTGTCTTGGCCTTCCTCCTAGATGCTTGACATTGCAACAACAAGGTATTCTCATTCATATCTATTTCTGGCGAGAACCAGGCTTTATTTTGTAGTTGGTTTCAAGAAAAAAAAAAAAAAGGGAGGGAATGGAGAGACGGAGAGTAACCATTAATTGCCGATCATCATTAGCCTGCAAAAAACCTGTTTCATTCAAGACGTAATTAGGAGTAGTGATAAAGTATAAAATGTAATGGAGTCCTTTGAGATGTAATATGGGAGATTTATTTAAAGTAACTTAGCAGGAAAGCCTGACAAATATGTATTGCTTTATGATTGCTTGTGCCTTTGTTCTTCATTTGTCCTTCTCTACTACTTCTTATCCTGTGTTGAGATCTTTTTCTAACATTTTGGTACACACTAAGACCAGGAAGGTTCGTAAACATCTAAGATTAACCTCAGCCACGCTTTTGCTATCTTCTTTAGAAAAGCAAATCCAGAGAAAGCCTTCAGCTGAAGTGATATTAGTCTGGTAAAGAGTCATACCTCAGGAAAACAAGATCAACAATGAGTAATAGACCTGTAATCATCAACCAGCTAGCCCGCGAGAGGTAGCCAGAAAAGCACAGAAGATGGAGATGAAACATCTGAAAAGATAGCCTCTGTCTTTAAGAGATGGCTGAATTAAAAGCACATCTGATTGTTAACCCAATGAGAAATCTTAAAGCAAGTACACTCTAGTCTCTTGTATTAATCCTTCAAGTCATAATGTAAACCTGGATCTTCCTCTTCAAACATATTTTGCTTTTGTACTTTCCTTTGAATTATAGACCAAAGATATTTCCATATTTACACTCCCATTAATCTTGGTATAGAAAACTCATGTACATTTTCTTCTTTAGCCACCAATCTATTGAGTGCTGGGCCTGGGACAGAATACAGATTCTGCTATAAAGTATAATGACAGATTGGCAGACCAGGTGTCACTGACTCACACTGACCACCCTTGGCCAGCCAAAGTAACTTCTGTTTAAGGTGTCAAGGGAATAGAAATGGGCAAAGTGTGGAGCTACTGAAAACTGCATTCACATGCATTACTGATATGTAATCATATCTATTGAATTGTTTGTCCAATAAGTCTGGATCTTTGTAAAATATTTATTTTTCTGTTTATTATTTATTTATCTGTGCTCAAGAAGGGACATCACCTAAGTGCCAAGTGTTTATAGAAATAGTAGGCTTTTGCAAGAGACCTCTTTGTAAGATCTACCTTGTTGTAAATGCTTAGTGACATTCTTCCCTGTAGTATTTTTGGTACACATTGAAGGAAGTCCACTGTGTTGTTGACCTTTCCCTTCCTTTGGCCTCTGGTGACAGAAGTCTACAGGCCACCCAGGTTCATGAGGAGACCAAGGGCCTACAGAGACAAGGAGGCAGAAACCTGGTGGATGCACCAGTTCCCACATGTGAACACATTACTTGATGCCAGGACTGGGTGGGACGCACTGGCTGGCACTCTTCAGCAGCCACAGTGAGTCTTCTCACTGGCCTCACCAGCATGTTAAAGCCCACAAAAGATCTGACAGCATTAAGAAACAGTCTGGCTTTTTTTTGTACCACCATGAGCATGCCTCCAGACCTTCATTTCCACTGCTGTTCACAGATGACCTCAAACACTGCAGCAGAAATAGAGCTTACACATGCATTCTCCATCTCCTATAAAACAGCTGCCTCACTGCCAGATGTGAGGGAGACTGAAGGCATACCCCAGACTATTATTTAAGAAAAGTATGCCTTTCCACAAGCTATAATGTAATGTCTCATCCTCCACCACACCTCATGAGGCAAACCATGGAAAGTAAGAACACATTTGAACTGCACTGGACATTTTCCTTTGACACTTTGGTGGGAAAAGGACATTTTAAAAGGAAAATTATAAATAATCTGTTTTTACAGGGAAAGCTTCCCAATGTGATGTAACTATAATTTTCATAATTTTTCATATATAATTTTTGAAGGAAGCCAAACTGTTTAATAAAAGGAGCTGGAGGCTGAGGGAAGAGAGCCCAGTTTCACTTCAAGTCTTTACATTTTGTAAAAGAAAGGATTCTTTTTGATTTTTCTTAAAAAAAAAAACTTTGTAAAAAATCTAAATAATAGTAGTGTAGTGCAGAAATAACCTCATTTCAAAGCTTCCTGGAGAATTTGCCTCTTTCAGGGACAAAAAAGATGTAATAGGATTTGGAAAAAAAAATAAACTTAGTTTTAATCATCAGTAAGGTTAGTAGGAATTGCTCTTGAGCAACAAAATTCTGTTATATCACACCTCGGCATTTTGATAATAAAATAATTTGTTTTTCTCTTTAGTTATTTGAAACCAGTCTTTCACTAGACATACAACTGATAACATGATTTACTTTAGACAACGCTAGTGGATAGAAAGAATATTTTGATTCGGATTCTCATACATTTAAGTGCCTACAAGGCAGATAGAAACATCTTCATTATTTCCAACAAAAACGTATCATACAAGGTAATTTAGGCTGCTCCCATTTCTGTTTCAGGATACGCATAGGCCAGCTTTGAACAAATTCTAACCATTAAAGTACAGCATTTTCAGAACACTTGAAAACAATCAAAAATATAATATTTCTGATTAAAGACCATGTGAGTTTCTTATCTCACATCAGTTGATGTGAAGCCTAGGACTATAAAAAGAAGAAAATTATTGCAGTCATTATTTTGCATTTTTTTTGTTTTTACATTGCTCCAGATTCCTTCAATACACCTTATTAATGGTTAAATGTTTAATAAGCACAACATACTTCACAAACAGCAGTAAAAGGACATTAAACAGCTTTATTTTCAATGAGCTATCCTTCCCAAACGATAAGTATCATTCCACTACATTCTGAAACCAGAGCAACTCATCTGAAATCAGTGGAACCATGCTGTCAGAGAGAAAACTACTGTTCGTGGGGGAAACACACTTTTTTTTCAGCGATACATGAGTGCACTTGAATATCTTGGGAGAAAGGAAAAATGAAATGACTCTCTACTGCTGCCCAGAACAGGTTATTCACAGAATCTCAACTTACTGAAATATCCTACTGCAAACAAGAGTTTTTAGGTCCAAGTGGGACATGCCAGTTGGCATCTACTACATTCTTAGAAGTATATCTTCTCTAATACACATACAAAAATGAAATAACCTGATATTAGAAACTCAGTAAACAAAAATATACACAATTCTAAACCAATGAAAAGTCTTACCAAGCGATTCATAAAGTAAATAAGCAAGTACCAGCTGAAAACACAAACAATTCTCAATCCAAATTGCAGTGCAACCTGTTGTACTGGGCAACCAACCTGATTTCTCATCCCAGTTCTGCCCTTTACTTACTGTTTTCTTTCAGTGAAATTGCTTCATTTCTCTGGCTCAAGTTCTTACAACCATTACCCATTTTTCTTTCTATATTAGACCTACACATTGACTGCTTTGTAGATGAGAGTTATAAAAGTTCATCTGAGATGAAAATATGAATGCACAAAAGTTGAGCTATCTAAAATTGTTATTTTCTTTGGAGGTCTCAGAGCAGGTCTCATGGATCACCTCCACAGATTTTAAAAATGTATTTTTGTTTTTCAGACTGAAGTGTCATGTTCGAGTCTCTTAACGTCAAGATAAAGAGACCAAGGGGAAAATGATAAAAGTGTTTTTGGCAGTTTTCCCTTGAAACTCAACATTTAAATATGTCTGAAACTTTTTAAAAGAGAGTTCAGATGTTATTTTAAAATGCAGAATTGTAGGCTGAAGTAAGTCCTGATCCTGCAAAGATACATTACATGCTTAGCTCTCCATGCTTTGGGACATTTCACTGAAATCAATAAGACTAATCACAGGACCAAAGTTGAATTTACAGGCAAGCTTTTGTAAATTTAGGTCTTTAAATAATGGGAATATAGTTTCTTTGTGACTTTATTAATCTCTTATCCTTTTTGCAGTTTTGTTCTTTTCAATAATTCCTAAATAGTCCATTTCAGACCTGACTGGGTAGATTAGAGTCCTATAGGACACTGTTCAAGTAGGGCTAGCAGATTTCTTTTCTGAATTAATCAAAACCAAACAAGTATATTTAGTCATTGAAACTGTTTTTACAAGACTGTATATTTATTACTGAAGTCTTATATCTCCAATGCAATCCCACTGGCCACTGGACAGGAACAAAACACAAGTAAAATCAATGACAAAGGAGAGAGACTCAATGCTTCTATATTCCTGTTGTAGTTCTGTTCCTTATGTTCTGTAGAGTGATGAACTACAATTACAACTTAGTCAACAACATGTATCAGTGTAGTTGCTGGATAGCGCTCTGGAATAGATTTATAGCCAGATTCTGCCCCAGACATATGCAGACAGGGGTCTCCCACTGAGGTGCATCACATGTGAAAAGAGAATTCAATTTTCTTGTGCTCACATCATACTAATATTCCTATTACAAACTACAAATCTATATCCACAAGCTAAATCAACCAGCCACAATTTTTAAAAACATTATATTTTTAATTAAACAAAGACTTTGCATTGGATTCCTTTCACAGAATTTACTCTATTACTTTGATCCACACTAGATGATGAGATTAAAAATGGTGGTAGCTGAAATAATTTAAACGTCTCTGTCTCTTAAGTTGTCAACATGGCTTTAAAAGATGCGATTTGTTAGTTAACTGCTAAAACCAGTCTTTTGGGTTGTATCCATAGAACCTATTCCTCTTGCAATTAAGAAACCCAGATGATTTACTGGGGCATAGACTTGTTCAATGAACTTATTTGATAAGCTCCTTCTCTCCAAAGCTCTTCTCATCTTTTCTCTGAATCAAAATATGATAACTTTTCCTCGAGCACCAGTCAGATAATTGCTATCTCTCAGGGAGCAGCAAGGACAGGCTGCTCCTGAGGGGAAGTTGACTCCAGCTAAGGCAGTGCCCTACTGATGGAGCACAGGCCCCAGTACCTGAGCCAGGTGGGCAGAGTCAGGCACTGGCAGCAAGTTCCATTGACAGTCCCAGGCACTGCAAGAGGATGAACTATGGCCAAGGTCCAGCCAAGAACAAAAGGAGACTAGGCCAGAGATGAGGCTGGAGACAAGGCTACTGCACACATCTAAAGGGTCTATCCAGGAGAGAAGCTATTTAGGGCATGGGTCTGAGGTCCATCCAGAGGCAAGACCAGAAACCAGCACTCCTATAACATAGCTTAGGGAAGGAACAGGTCCCAGGCCTGGGCTTAAATGGAGCCCTGGGGCAGTAGGTGTGGATGGGAGTCCCAGGTGAAGCTGCTCAGGGCCATTAAGGCCAATCAGTGTCCTGACAGTATCATTCTTTTCTGGATTCAACTGCAGAAGAATATATGGGCTCAAAGTTCTCACTTTAAAAGAATGTATCTGATTAAACTTACACTCACTTTTCTAGTATCATCTAAAAATGTGATTATACTACAAACTATGGCGGGCATGAATGCTTGCTGGTGATAAGTTTGCTCTAGCTTGTTTATATTCATTTTATATGCTTGCTTCTTGCAAATATTAGGAGGGTGAAATTTTATTTCTAGGAAAATTTCCAGTAAGCATATTTCATTTTAGTACACAAAAAGCTGAAAAAAATGTTTTAGAGAAGATGAAATAGAGCAAGAAAACATTGCTGCTTAAGCTGCTAACTAGAGCTATAAAAAGCCCCCAAATTTAACTGCTTTCTTTGCAGAAAGGTCTGAGTTAGCCCATAACCACAGACCTTAGTAAGAATGTTTCTTAAATATATTACTAACATTGAACTGATTAATACTCCTACTTCATTTGATTTGCAGGCATACCTGTGGCACATACAGAAGTGACAGAAAATGCTTACTTAGTTCTTTACTAACGTAAGGAATTCTTACATTATTGATTAAAAGCCCAGGTCACTTCTAAGTTAATAGAAAACTTAAGTCAGTGATGGAAAATATTAATCTTCCAAAACTGTAGGCAGAAAGCAGGGCTGCAAAGATATTCCTCTTCCCAGATGTTATTCAAGCTCAAAATCTAAATAATGCTCTTTTTGTGCATACCCCAAGAAAGATGTGTAAGAACACTCCATACTACCTGTGAGTT
This sequence comes from Fregata magnificens, assembly GCA_013389945.1. Taxonomy (NCBI): domain Eukaryota; kingdom Metazoa; phylum Chordata; class Aves; order Suliformes; family Fregatidae; genus Fregata; species Fregata magnificens. The sequence continues at coordinate 48,506 of WAAD01021095.1, read as the reverse complement.
ATATCTTTTTCAAACTGTTCCAGCTATGCTAGTAGTTTGGCAACACCTCTAGCTATTATACCAAGAATTATATTCTTAATTGATACATGGTAGTTATTGATAGAGCTTCTTACTGGGGAGAGAGCACAAAGACTCACAAAAACTAGGTTGTGATTAGAGTTGATTATTAAGGGGAAAAAAATATTAAAAAATCCTAGGTTTGGTTTTTCTATTGAGCTAGGTTCCTAAATCCCAGTGAAATGGAGTAGAAGTTTGGTCTATAACTAGCCTATGCTCATTTGAAAATTGTATTGTTGCTGGTCTAAGTAGAAGTAAAGCAACAATCTTAGTCAGCTTCCAAAAATCTAAAAGCCCTATGGCATTAACATGGAAATAGCCCAGAAGAACTATAGGAATACAGCAAATCAAAATTAATCTTTATGCTACTGTAAGCTCAAAAGAGTACTTTCTAATAGCTGTATTAATTTTTCCATTTTTCCTTAAGGGTGTTGTCAAACTTTTGGAGCCATCACTATAGAATTTCAAAAATGATCAGCTCAGATTTTATGTGAAAAAGTTTTTCACTGTATTATGCTCAAATACTCTTATTATTTGCTTGCCAAAGCTTCTGGTAAAATTTCTTTACCTCTGTAGGATACATGGAAATCCTTGTCAACTTTTTGGTCCATCTGTTTAATATGAAGAATAATTTTTCTCATTAAGTTCAAATTTCCTTGGAAGCATGTCTGGTGGCAAAAAAAACCCCAAACCAACTCATTTTTTATTTTTCTGATTTTTTTTGTGTTGTTATTTTACTTCAAAGAAGCTGCAAGCCAGAGTAACTCTTATTGCTAGCCTAGCCTTTTTTTCCTCCTATCTTCCTAACCTGTTTACACACTAGCAGCCCAACTAGCTGTCTCTTCAGTTTAACAACAAAGACACCTGAACAAAGAGTATTTTAACTAAGCTGTACTTCCCTCCTTCCTCGAGCTGCTCTTGGGTCCCACAGCACATTCTTTTACTCAAGTCTTCTGCCTCACAAGTCAGACTTTAATTGGCAAGTTGGAGATTCAGACACAGAACAGAAAAAATTAGCTGCCAAGACAATATCTGGTGTTTTTTCTGTTTCATACTGCAAGGTAGAGTCATCCTAATGTATTTAGCATAGTCTTAACAATAAGAAAACCTTAAAGAAATTAAAATAAATAATTTGTGGAAGAAGAAACAAATGACAAAGCAAAGTGTGCTTTGCTTAACAATTGGCTTGTGTAGCTTTAATAAGAGACTTTATTCGTAAGCACTATCATAAAGAGGGGAAGGCACGGAGGCTTTATTAAGAGGGACCAGCAAAGTCTCCCAGTCATCATGGGGTGGAGCAGAAATCTGTATTGAAGAAAGTGTCAAAACGCCACAAACTCCACCCAAAAGCTAACAGAGCACCAACACAAATTATCTATAGCAGGTCTGGTAAGACATTATGGCCTGACCTGGTCTTCTTCATGATCTGGACATGGAAGAAGGCCCTCACGCTGGAGTTCACAGAGTAGACCCATTGGCATTACTGCCTCTCCTTGCAGCAGCTGCAGCTCTTTCCACTGGCAGCAAAGCTCCAGCAGAGACCAGGGAGGAAATAGCTGTGCTCCCCTCCTGGCAGCTCAGCAACTGTAACGAATGGGCTCTCTGGGAAGTAAGGTTGCTTAACATGTTCTCAATGTCAGTGAGATTACTCTTCAGAGATATGCTAATTAAGCATTGGAAACAGGCATGGAGATTAGCCTCTAACCCCCACATGATTGCTTTACTCCTGGGTTGTCTGAAAGAGGCCAAGAAGGGGACATAGAGGACTGCCCGCCTTTCCATCTACCATGGAAAACATGTGCTTGGGTCCTTACTGAACGCAAAGAGCCAGTGCTCTCTAGACCCACCACTTTCTAAAAATCTTGTCATATAAAGCAGGGGCTTCATAAAAAAGGAGGAAAAAACAGAATGGCTAGCTGAAGCAATTCTTGGATGAAGCTTGTGAGAAGCACACCTTGCTTGAGTATGCACCTTGCAATACCTAAAACAGTGCTGGGGAGCAACCACAGACAGTAACATATGGAAGAGTGCTGCTCACGACGGAGACATCCTGGGTTGCTGGTGCCCTTTCAGTCCCAGCTACCCCTGAAGTCCACAACCCAGCGCCACAGGGGTTTGGGGAATGGGGAACTAGAAAAGACGGACTTTACTGTCACAGTGCAGCCACAATGGTCTTCCTCCAGGTCTTTGAGCAGGAAATGAGCAGCATATGGTCTATAGACAAAGGAGGCACAATAGAGATTTATTAGACCATATTGTTCCTCCAACTATGTCCAGCTATTCAGCTAATTCTTTTTAGCTGATCTGACACTGACAGTAGATTACACGTACCATGTTTTCTCCTCAGGAAGTTTTAGTAATTACCTGAAACAGCCTTTGGAAGTATATAAAGATCAGGGATTAGTTAAGCTACTTCATAGAAAAATGCAACCAGTCAAAAGATCAGTCCAAGTGAAACATCATTAATGACTGAAGCCACGTTGGGCTATTGAGTTTTGAATTGGGCCTTGAAAATCCTAGTTAGGGATTGTTGAGATTCAAATAAAGGCTTAGACTGGAGAATTGAAAGGAGGCAGTAAGCTAATCAAATTTATGAATTATTTAAAGGTTGGGAAATGAAACATTAAGTATATTTCAGGAAAGGAATAATAATAAGAGCTTGACAAATTGAAAAAATTAGACTGACATCAATTATGTAGTTGAATAAAGATATATACAGGCACTTAAATAGAGACAAATAATGAGATTTGAAGAAACAGTAGAAAATAGAGGATAACTATCTCAACTCCAATATCTTGGATAACAGATTATACTTCAAAATAGGTAACAAGAAAGCAAATGCAGACTTGAATGGCATTATTAGGAGCATTATGCGTAAAATGAGCAATTAGTATACTTCCCTTTATTTTACACTGTTAAGGGCCCAGCTTCAACATTTTCATCACACTTCAAAAAGAGAATGAACAAAGTAGAGAGTTCACAACCTTGAATAACAGAGAGTGATTAGAAGTTAGGAAAGTGAAGCTGATGATAAAAAAGCATGCTTAGACTCAAGAAAATATAACTCAGGAAAGACAAAATTGTCAGGAAATAACAATAACAATATTATAAAATGACAGGCAACAATTATTCTGGCTTATCAGTGAGGACAAGAACAAAATAAAATGTGCTTAACTTAAACTGCAACTGAAATATTCTGTTTAAATATTAGGAAAAACAATTGTCAAATGCCAAAAAGTTAGCATAGTGCTAGATATTATGGTAAAAAGGTCATATATGTACCCAGAGTCTTAGAAAGAAATCTAAATAGCAAACAAATGCTATGAGAGCATTCTCACATGTTAATACATATGCCTTACTATAGGATCCTAAATGGAAGAGGAAGGTATGTTTTGTTGCTAAAAGGAAGGGTAATTCATCATTTAATAAGCTAACTTTCTAAGTGAAAAGTAAGAACAAAGACACATACTCTCTCAGTAAATATTTATAATTCATTCTGAAACTATTTTAGAATTAGTCTGGATGAATGTTACATAGATTTTTATGTGATCGGCCATACATGACTTTCGTACAGTCTGTTCTGGTTATCTTGGAGAGCTGTGAAGGCTAATCTTATGAAGTTCATGAACTTGGTATAAAAAAATCTAACTAAACAATTTCCTTACATGTGAGGCAAGTCTGAATTTAAGTGTAACTTGCAAATATTTTTCAATTGTTCTGAAAAAAGAAATATGATGAACTGTATTTATTTTAAAGGTGACCACATGATGATTGGTAACTGCACGTACAATTTCTGTAGGAAGTGTATTTATTATTTTGACATAAACTATGACAGCCTTCGCTCCCAATGCACCCTTTTATGGAGCAGTCTGAACACAAGCAGTCCACAGATCCCTGGCAATAATTAATAAATAAGCCTGCATGATTTCTTGAGAATGTAATACTGATTCTTTTAAACATCAGTTATATCTAGTATCTTAGCTTAAAGCAATTTTGTTAAGCATCCTCAAATAATTTTATGTCCATTCTCAATTCTTTCTGTAGTGTTGAGGTATTGCATCCTAATTCAGAAACTATATTAAACACATTTTTTCTATGTGAAGCTACTTCTGCCCAGGTGCTTATTAGCACTACAATGCTGCAACTTTAAATGTTGACCTGTCTGTAGTTTCACTAATGGCATCATGACCATATTATGGCTGCCAGAGTAACTGCATTGTTCTTGTTTGTTTCATCTGATCCAGGAATGCTGGAGTGTACAGTACTGTCTTGTACACATCCATAATGACAAAAGCAATCTGTTTGGGACCATCATGATTTTGCAGTGATTTCAGTTAAGACCTTTTCTGTATAAATTTTTTGGTAAATATTCAATTAATACATGTTTTTAGTTGGTAACAGGTTTTACAAAACAGTATTACTTTTGGCTAAAACAAATAACAATGCTCATATTTTCTGACATTTAGATAACTCTGTCTTCATAGCACCTTGCTTTTCTTCCCACAAAATTATGCAACTAAGAGTGGTTTAAGCTTAAATTCTATTTAGTGTTTGAAATCAAGGATACAATTCCTGAGTGCATTTGTACAGTAAAAAATGCATAAAGCAGTAGGTGGACCAGAGGGTCTATGAAAGTAGGTGAACCAGACAGGGTCTATGAAAGTTTTGATCTGACATCACTTTGTAGTATATGTATCCCTATAGTAAGGGAATGTTCTTTAAATTGAAATGGACTAGTAATTTCAGTCTTAGCAGTACTCAGCTGTGCCTTCCAATTTTGAATGAAAGCCCTAACAAATTCTCAGAATTCCAGATTAATCCCATCCTGAAATGGAGTTTAAAAGTCCTAAATACGACCAGTTCAAATATCCAAAAATGTATGTGGGGAAAAAAAAACATATCCATAAAATCACTCTCAGTAAAAATCACTGCAAGCAGAGATTCCTAACTGAAGAGCCATCTTTCACCCACAATTGTCTAGAAATACTTTTTACTGTAAGACTAAAAAAGAAGAATCTCAAGAATAATTTTAACAGTAATTTACAATTAAGCAGATGCACTATACAGCTCATGCACCACAACTACACACAGAGCTATAAAACCCCAAAAGCTCGTTGACCAGTTTATGCATAGGTTCTGCAATAAAGAATGAAGAATTCTGTGTGTTAAAGTTGTATACTTTTGTTACCTACCTTAGAAATTTATCAGGCGTGAAAGCAGAACAGAAAATAAGGACATACGTCACACATGTCAGCTACCTAATGTTGTACTTTATCCTACTAAGTACATATTCTAAAAATAATAACATCCCAGCAGTACATGAATCGTTCTCTCAGCACTTTTTCCTAATCTTAAATCTTTGCTCAGTGGAAGTGAAAACACTGCCAATTTTTTTTTTGTGCAGATTCATAAAGAATGAGGATTAGCAAGGTGTCAGTTAAGAAGGTTATACTGCACTTTGTGAGATGCTGTGAAATCAGAAAGGACCATCTGCCATGCTTTGCATAGCTACAAAATGGGTTTGGCCACAATCACCCAGATGACTGTTAAAAGTCCAATTATAATCCTAGCCATTATTTCATTTTGTCTCAAAAGTATGACTTGCACATAATAATATCTCTTCACTGTTTTTTCACAATTGTGAAAATGTTTCATTGAAATTCTGGTTTAAGCATTCATATTAGTAATAATAATCATAACAAAAATACAGGGAAATATTCAAAAGCGATAGAATGTCACCCTAGAGACGAAAGTTCAGTTTACCTATCATTATCTATGCAACTTTAGGAGAGGTGAGTAACTATTTATTATTGAACAGAGTATTGACACCATATATTCTACTACTGAGACCAAGGGAATTTTTGCAGTTAATCAGAAATTTTTACTTTTATGAACATTTAACAAGGTTTTACTAGTTTTATCGTAAACTAGTGTACAGCAGATAAAATTCATCCAGTCCTTCGAGTTCCATGTAGAATTCCTATGCAACATATCGGTGCCAGCAAAAACACACACTGTGAGGACCAAACAAGGTAAAATACTTAGAACAAGTTAGGCAGTTGAAGAAATGACTTGCAGAAGGTTATTAACTATATTCTTTTACTTGCTGATAAAATCAAAGGTTTGATCCATCTTGTGTAAATTTGAATTTAGTCATCAAATAGGCATATTTCTCTTTAACATCTCACAATAGCATGTCATAATTTACTACAGAAAATAAAGAACTTCTGGTGAACACATCTGTTGTACTTGCCAGGCTACTTTAGGCAGTGTTTCATACCACAGAACTTGCAGATTTAGCCAAGATTTGTTGAAATGTAACAGAGAATCTGTAAAGATGACAACTTGCCAAGAGCAAGATTTCTCTCTTGTCCAGAAGCTGACAAATTTCAGAAGCCCCACTGCTGTTGTCACCGTACAATGACATTGTCTCAGGTCAGAGGGGAGGGACAGGAGTCTTTGTTTCTGCATGAGCTCAAGCGTGGAATGTACATGTAACAGTTCTAGTAAGAACAGTGGCAAAAACTGTATACTGAAAATTATGTGCATGTGTGCACGCATTTGCAGAACCAGGATCTGAGGAAGAACAGCATATTTCATGAATCTGAGTCATTAGAGCCAACACATTTTCCCTTCAAAATTCTTCACCCAAACACTAAGAAAAAATTTTTCCTAAGACATCTGGGAAATAAACATTCAGAAGATAAAAATACAAGTTAAGACATTATTAAACAGCAGAGTATGGGGATAACATAAAACTAGGATCTAATTTTGTTACTTCTTCTTGTTTTCTGACCACCTCAGAAAGGAAGTTGACAGCAGTGAAGCAGGAGAGTGAGAAATCAAGATGACATCTGAGGTGACTTAATGTATATTACTGAAGAAAAGGAAATATTCTTGGTGGAGATATAAAGCAAACACAAGCTAGGAGGTCAATTTGAAAAGAAGCACATCAGTCAACTCATTGACACAAAAGGGTCTGGACATGGAGCTAAGGCATTGTCTCTGATCCAGTAGTACTAGTAATTCAGCTGAGTCTTCTGTGATTAGGCATTTACAGGGATTATGAACAAAATCAAAGTACCTGGTTGAATCTTTTCTTAGGAAATATTATTCTCAAACAATCCTGGTGGACTTTACCCAAATTCTGACTTCATTCAGATCAGCTAGCAGCTTGTCACAAAACAGGCCAGTGATGCAACCCACCCAACTCCAAGAACAGATGGCTCTTCTTAGGAAAATAGGATATAGCCAAATGTCCTGTTTATTATTCACTATAATTCGGTGCAGGGGGGGGTGTGTGTGTGTGTGTGTGTATTTATTCTTTCTGTTTCCATATCACCAAACTTTTATGTACCTTAAGAGAGAATAATGTGGACCTGAAATATCCTCACGGCTTTCTTTAAAGAATTTACTTTAAAAGACCACATTTCCCACAATGCAACAAATACGTATGAAAAATACTAGCAACTTCTCCTCTAAAAGCACAGAGAATTGTTTGCTTGTGGAGCTACCATAGATGACTTTTTAGTAAGTAATATTTTAAAAACCTAAAAAATAATAGATGCTGACTGAAATTGTCCAAATATTGTCCTTTCTGATTTTTGAATGTGCACAAAAGTTCCACAGTGTGATCTTATTTGGAAAGGTTAAAACAATTTGTAAGGTAGCTCACTGATTCTGTAATTTATGCTTTATACATTATAGTCCATATATGAACTGTGTATATTGGTTCACCTATATGACCTGTCCATCTTTTTTTTTGAATGATGCAATGAATTCAGTCAGGCAAAAAAGGTTGAATTAACAGTGAAACTACAGATGCGTGACAGCACATGTATTATTCTGATGAAAAAAAAGGAAAGTTCACTGACAGAGCTTCACAGCTAAATTTGCTCTCCTTGCTTGCCTCTGTTTACTCCTATCACCACTAACTGACAGGCTGGGAATATGAAAAACAAACAAACAAACAAAAAGAAACAGATGAAGAATCAATTTTTTTTCAATTTTATGACTGGTGATGGGTACTTATTTTTGCTAGAATTAGGTGTTACCTTCATAAAATGCATTCCCTGGGTGAAATAAAGATGCTGTCAGTGACTACAACTTTTTCATTCTGTCAAACGAGTGAAAAAGGAAGAAGACCTCTGATTGTGCTAGAAACCTGTTCCATTCAAATACTAAATAAAACAGTGGCAGACAGACACATTACTGAGATGATTTTTTACTTTTAAAGTAAAAATTAACAAATTTTGGAGTGCTGATTAACATCATACAGCAAACATACAAAGGAAGGCACTTTCGTCTTATGATCCACGTTCTTTCCTCAGTGTGGAACTGCCCTTTCAATAATGCTGTCTTTTATTCAGGATTTCAGAGACCACACAAATTGGCAGCCGCAACAACAGCTATTTTGATTCATGGCAGAAATCACTATTATGTCTGCTTGAGACACAATTGTTACAAACACTGTTAAAGCGAAGAACGCTGAAAAAAATATCAAAGTTATTGCTGGTAGCTAGGCATGCTGTCCTGGTGGCTGCTGACTCAGGTGCAGTACTGCTGTCCCCAGGCCACCTCCCAGCCGTCTCTGTGCTCCAGGTGAAATCACCATCTCAGACAACCGGAGCCTGCAATACAGCCACTGCTTTATCTGCTCCTGTCAAAACACTCTGGGTTAGCATAAATGTTGTCAATAGTAGCCTTTTGTTTGGCTTTTGTTAACACTGAGACTGTCTTTGTAGAGCTGAGCTACAGAGGGACTATAACGTGCATAAGTGTGCCAGTAGACCAGGGATGTGGGCTGGGGAGAGGATGGGCGGCCTGAGGGACATAATCCCTTAGCCTGACTGAGCTGCAACTGTGCATCTGACCACATCCTCTCCCAAGTCTGTGAATATTTTAGCCCCATAAATCTTGCTCTTACAAAAGCCAACATAGATGGGGTGACTGAAGAAGTAGGAGCTTGAAAACAATATTTAAATAGAAATTAGTACCTAAAAACTTAAATTACCATTAAATACATATATACACTCTTGTCATTTTCTGCTGATTTCTGTATTTCTTCCCTCCCCCCCCTTTTTTTTTCTCTCCCCCTTTTTTTTTTGGCCCAATGGCAGAACAGTGAAAAAAGCTTCATCATTCCTGAGATGGGGCACCAGTCAGAAGTACTTTTCCACCTAAGTGTCACGTTCTCAAAAAGCAGATATTTTTCAAGAGAAAGTTGAGAAAGGCAACCAAATCCACAGGGTCACCTACACAACTGCAGCTGTTGCAAGCTGCCAATTCAAATCTCATGCACACTCAGATTTGTGAAAGAGGTGGAATTTCAGATCTGTTCCTTCTAGCATGTCTTAGAAATCCCTCCTTTTGCTGTGTCAGTCTCATGACCCCTATTCATAAGTGTCTGCTCTTTCCACATGTATGTATTACAGGAAAATGGATGCTGTCACCTTGTGACTTCTGCTGCAGAAGATCAGTATGGGTCTATTAAAATAGACCCTACAGAAATTATCTGACAACTATGTAATTACCAAAGTGTGCAAAATCTACAGAACTTAGTATTTGAAAATGAAAATGGAACCATGGCCTTGATTAAAGAGTTCTTTCCCTATCATAAAATTCCACTGGGATTTTTAAAAATCCATATGAAGGTCATAATTCTGCAACCAGCTTCATAACTTTCTGCGTCTACCTTATAAACTTGCCTTATTGCCTTTAAACTTAAAGTCTAATTCCACAAAAGACCCTACATAAAGCTGTTGCTGAGTAATAAAGGAATTTTTGTTGTTTTCCAATATCTTATTCTTCTTTTTCATCTTTCTTTTATATACTACGTGAATTCTGAATACAAACATTATGAATCCAAATTTCTCTTAGATGTGTAGCCCAATTAAGAATAAATACATTGTTGTTTTCCTCAGGTTGTTCTGAATGAATCCAAATGTGCTATCAGCTAAATTTGATGAGAAACACAGATGTTTTGAACTTTCAATGAATATCTCAGGTGGCTGCTGAACTGCAAACAGATTCATTTGATACACCATAACCCCAGTGGAATAAAATCTTCCCTGATAAATATATTATTCAAAGTCAAAACATAACTTTCTAATTTCAGCTGAGGACACTATAAAATGTCTATGACAATGAGCTGAAAATTAATAAAATATCTGTTGCAGAGATTCATTTCTGTTTTCTGAATTTGGAGGTTGCTAGGTGATGAAAAGTAAGTTGATTGAATCAATAGAAAATGCTTATGGGGAACTATGAAATGGATTGCAGGGTACAATTCTTTGAACATGAATTAGCATATTGTTATGAAAAAGAACGCATTTTATAGAATTACGGGGCTGAAGATTTGATAAGAAATTACTAGCAGAAGACATGAGCATGAAAATTATTCTGGAGGCACTTAATGGTTAGCAATGAAAAGCAATAAATAACTGAGAATAAGACAAAAGGAGAATACTGGAGAAGATGTAAGAAATCAAACAGCCTGGCTGCTTTTTAGATCTAGAAAAACTGTAACTGAAACCTGTTTTGACGTGATTAAAGGAAAAAGCTGTTGAGAATATGTACTTATACAGATATAGTCAAAGGCAAAAGAACGTGCCTACATTTCTTTGTTTAAAAAGCTTACTCAGCTTCCCTAGCTAATTAGAGGATCCTTACAATACTTCACTTCTTGAGAATAAGAATACAGTGTCAATGGCAGAGACCAATATAATACACCAAACTGTCATTAACAGAAGCAGAGCATTCTGTGTATTTCCCAGGCACTATAACATGAAACTCCTAAAAGAACCACTATGCTTTGTTTAATTTTATGTATATAAAAATCTAAATAGCTCAGTGCAATGATCAAAATGTACTTCTATATTCTGAGGGAGTTAGCAGCATATTTATTGCCACCTTTTTAAAGTAATACTGCCTTGGATATATTGGTTTTGTCTTAAAGGTTACATTTCCTTAAAGCAAAGAATGGTCATGCAAAGGGATTGAGGGATTAAAGGAAATCAAGCTACATTGGAGAGCGCGGGAGAAAGTGGAACACCATAGATGTAGGAATAAGTGAAAATGAAATGCAAAACCATTTGTAGCAATTTACCTTTAACCTTGGGCACCATTATAGGGACCTCTTTGGGAACCAGAGGAAAGCAAGAAAATGCAGGACTGAAAACAATGGACAAATCTGAATTCTACTTCAGCAAAATCTGCCAGAAAATGCAGTATGTATATGGAAAACTTCTAACCAGATGCCAGCTATCAAACAACAAGCATTAATGAGACAGACAATATTGAAAGTCAGATTACTGTGACATGCAGGGTGAATAAGCAGGATTCTCATTCTCCATTTACTGGAGCACTGCAACAGTGGCAAAGACCATGGACACGGGTTTCCTCTAAAGTTTCTAACAATGAGACAGATCTTGTCTATCTCTTCAGCACAGCTCAAGGCTTCTTGGCGGTAGTCTCTTGAAGGAAAATCTGGCACAACTGCTCATTCTGTGCCTTTGCCCTGATGATCTCTAGTTGGAGTCTTGACTTTCTCTGGGGTTTCTTTATGCCATAGCTTAACTTCAGAACAGCACTGCTTTTGCCTTTGTTAGTTCTCTCAGCCTTTGGCAGGGTTTTGGGCATCCCACTGGCTACTAGTAAGATCAGACTGAAACAGCTCCTGCGTTTCAGACGTCATTTTCTTTTTGCCTAGCTTCTCTCAGATTATTTGTGTGCACTGTCAAAGTAGTTTATGCCAATAGACTTAAAATATGTGCCCATGCAGTCATGGACTAAGTATTTGTTAACCCCAGGGAAATTTCACGCCAACACTTAAGCGCAGTTCCACTCCACTGGCATTAGCAACATTGAGAATTGAGCACAGTTAGGCTCTTTTTGAGAGTATGGGTCATGGCATAAAGAAAACAGGAAACTATGTGAATGCAGTTTGCATGTTAACAAACCCAGACAAGCGGTCCCAGGGCTGAGATGTTATGTTCTGCCTCTCTGCAGGACTTACTAGCCTGGGGCAAGCCCAGTGCTAAACTGCATCTACCTGGTTTCCAGGGAGCTTGTAAGGAAGATCCTGCAGCTTTCTGAAAAACACCAGCTTTCTGAAAAACACCAGGCAAATACTCTGTTGAATAAAGTCTAAATTATAAGAGATGCCTAGGTTAGCTCAGAGTTCCCAACAATGACCTTGCTTCCAGGCATCTGGCAATGATGGGGATTTCCTTGAAAAATTATTATTGTCTGAACAGGGCTTAGGGCAGGTGGCTAAATCAGTGTTCCCACAACAACTAAAACCTGTTATGCAGACAAATAGTAAAGATGAGAAGGGGAAGGATTGCTCAGTCCTCAGAACCTACAGAGAAGAGTTTGCTAGTTGGATGAAGCTAATAAGTAATTTGTAATAAGGCAAGACTACAAAGCAAAACAGATCTGGTGTCCAATAAGCCAATTTATCTATAGGCAGCTTTGCCACTTTTAAAATCTTTACATGAAATCAAAAAGGGATTGTTTTTGTATACAATATTTACATACAATGAATATTTATATACAGGGACATTCCTGGCCAGCTGATTCACACCATCAAAAAGGGCCAGATCTCCCCTGACAAATGAATCCCAGTTCCCAACCAAAAACTGATGATATCATCTCTGGGCCATTCTTTCCTGATGTAATCCTCCCACTCTAACGAATTAAAGGTATCTCAAAGGCATAGGCTCAGAAAAAAAGTCTACAATTAAAGATTGTCACTGGAAGAGCAAGGGCCTTGGCATTAGCCGGTGGTCCTTTGCCTCTGGAAGGTAGAAACCATATCAGATTATTAACATGTCATGTGAACCAGAAGACCAAATTTTGGACCATCTGGGTTGCTACAAATATTGTTTTAATATCTACTTCAGAGAATAATCAGCTCAACATTGTTCTAACCTTATGAAGATCTTGGCTTTTTAATATAATTTCCGTCTGAAGGAAAGAATTAAATTTAAGTTTAGAAATATGCAGAATCACAGAGTGGTTGAGCCTGGAAGACACCTCTGGAGATTGTCTAGCCCAGAGCAGGGTCAGCTAGAAGAGGTTGCTCAGGACTGCATGCAGTTGTGTTTTAAATATCTCCACAGATGGAGACTCTACAACCTCTCGGGGCAACCCTTTCCAGCTGGACTCTCACGGTAATTTTTTTTTTTCCTTAGTCTTGAATGGAATTTCAACTGTGTTTTGATTTGTGCCCATTGCCTTTTGTCCTTTCACTGGACACCACTGAGGAGAGTCTGGCTCCATCTTCTTCACTTCCCCCATCAGGCATTTATACACACTGGTAAGATTCCCCCCCTGAGCCTTCTCTTCTTCAGGCTGAATAGTCCCAGCTCTCTCAGCCTCTCCTCATGAGAAATGCTTCAGTCCCTGAATTGTCTTTGTGGCCCTCTGCTGGACTTGCTCCAGTATGTCCATGTCTCTTTTGTACTGGGGAGCCCAAAACTGGACTCAGCACTCCAGACATGTCTCAGTAGTGCTGAGTAGAAGAGAAGGATCATCTCCCTTGACCTGCTGGCAGCGCTCTGCCTAATGCTGTCCAGGAGGCTGTTGGACTTCTTTGCTCCAGGGGCACATTGCTTGTTTGTGGTCAGCTCGTTGCCCAGCAGGACCCCAAAGTTCTCTGCCAAACTGGTTTCCAGTTGATGAGCCCCCAGCCTGGCCTTGTGCATGGGGTTATTCCTCCCCAGGTACAGGACTTTGCATTCCCCTTTGTTGAACTCCATGAGGTTCCTGTCAGCCCATTTCTCCACCCTATCCTGGAACCTCTGAATGGCAGCACAACCACGTGGTGTATTAGTCACTCCACTCAGTTTTGCATCCTGTGGAAACTTGCTGAGGGTGCCCTATGTCCCATCATCCAAGTCATTAATGAAGACATTGAACAGTAGTGACCTCAGTATCTTCCTTGGGGTATACTGCTAGCGACTGTCCTCCAGCTGAAATTTGTGCCACTGATCACAACTGTTTGAACCTGGCAGTTCAGCCAGTTTCAATCCACTTAACACAATTCACCTCACTTACCTAGCCCGTACTTCATCAGCTAGCCTAAGAGGATGTTAAGGGAGACAGCATCAAAAACCTTGCTACAGTCAAGATAAGCAGTATTCAATCCTCTCCCTCATCCACTGAGCCAGTCATCTCATTGTAGAAGACTGTCAGGTTGGCTGAGCATGACTGACCTAAAATAGTTGTATTTCGTGAGAGATATCAGAATAACAAATATAATTAGCATTACTATCATGGACTGCCATCAGTCTGACTGCTTTAGGCTGAGATATGTTTTAGTGTCACGGTTATCTTGTGCTATCCACTACTACTCAGTATAATGGTAGCAAGTTCTGGACAAAAAGACAGCTGAACCGTGACGTCAAAATTCAGCTGAAATTAAGTTCTGTGCTCATTTAACATAAAGCTTCAGATTACCACCTGTTTCAAGAAAGTTGCTTTCCTAGTCACTTCTCTACTAGATTTTGTTTGAACCATGATCACAAAAGTCAATTATTGTTCACATCAGATACCATTAAGTATAATTAAGGAAGGATGATACATGGTCATATGGGAGTTGAAATTGTAGCCACAGATTCATTTCTTCTTAATAATTCATCAGAAATAGGCAAAATTAAAATCCAGACATCACTATAAAGCAGTGATATTACTGTCCCTTAACAGGTTATGTCCATCATAGTTTGTGTAATTTTGTTTATACTTTAGTGGACTTACTGTTCCATGAAATTCACTGTTTTGAATAAGAAGTTTTGTGCGACATTTTCCGAAGGACCTCGGCTGGCCTTTGGCATTCAGGAAAGCTAGCACCACTTTAATAGCACCATGTCCTTTCTCAGGGTACTGTTCTAAAGGGTGGTAATAATATCTACTTCTGCCTGCTTTATAGTTCTGACAAATAATTTCATGGGTTCTGAATATGATAATAAAATCAATTGATAGCCCTAAACCATTTTATTTCTTCTCACACAGGTGCTTATTTAGTGACAGTTTAAAAAAAAAAAAGCCTTCAACCACCTATAACACATACAGCTGAGATCACCATGGCACTCTGAAAACACCTTTGTAAAGGATCTGTAGCAGAAAGTTGACCGAGTCAGAGAGGTACTCCAGTCTAACAAATGTGCTCTGAGCTGTACAGGTTTGTACTTCTTTGTATTTGTAAAATACCACTTCAAACATTAGAATCCTGGGTATGGTAAATATTTTTAAGATCAACTCAATGCTGAAGACAGTGAGTGCACTCATTTTAATAAAGCCACATCCCATCCAAAACGTTATCAAGTAACCTAAGATGGTCTTTACCTTACAATGCCATGTTATTGTAGTAGCATAATATTCATCTATTGTGATATGATATTTGGTTAATACATGCAATCAAATAAAAAATATTTTACTTTTGAACACATAAACAGCATAATGTCATAATAACCACCAAAATTAGCAGTATACAAACACCATGGGACTCAAAAGCACATAAAATAGTTCAGAAGTCTAGAGAAATTTATTGCTAAACTTTTTTTGATGAGCAATATTGACTTTGTCAATATTGAAACTTAGAAAACTGATGTTTTGCATAGGAAGACTAAAATTCAAACATTTCAGTAATAACAAAAATGTCAAACTTTTAATTTTTTAATATGTAAAGGCTGAAGCTGAATAATATTAGTTTCAAAAGTTTGCAGTAAAGTTTAAAATTCTACTTTGGGAGAATATTTTTCAATATGTTTTTACAGTTCTTCAGTAGGAACTCTTGCTCATTCTTTTTTCCTTGAGTACTTTTTCCTTTTATGGAACTACAGTGCTTAAGTACCAGACTGTTAACCTATAATTCCAAGTTCACATCATGTTGAATCTCTTTTGTATGTAATGAAACAATTTAATGTATATTCTATTGAATTTAACAAATAATGACATTTTGAAAAGAGAAGAAGTTGTCCTCTAAAGTAAATGAGTTAGCAAACACATAAAAAATAGTTTTCTGGAAATACATACATATCATACCCAACCAACTTATTCTAATCATCATATATGAAGGCACGGGGACAACTATAATTGACAAATTGTGAAGTTGTAATTTTTATGAGTAAATCATAAGTCACTGTTTTTTTAACTTGTTTGTATCACAATTAAACTTGGACATTGAAACCAATGTATAACTGTAAAACCACTTTAGGTGGTGCCCATTCTTACTTCAGGAAACCTGTGAGAGTTTTGCTGTTGAGCTCAATAGCTGCAAAGTCATACCTCCAGTAAAAGTTTAAAATTAAAAACCTGAAAGCAAATCCTGGAATCCCATTTTATAGTTGGAAGTCTTGTACACAAAGGAAATAACTTATATCCTTCCAGACTTATACAGTAAGCCTATAGCAAATCCAGAAAAATATCTATATCCATCACATGAAACCTATCAAATAATATGAAAATGTAATCCAGTGTCCTTAATCACAAAATAGCATCTTTCTTTATCCCTAGGTAAATATTACCTATGTTATTTAAGTTAATAGTTTTGATACCAAATGGTCTAGCTTTTCAGTTCAAGGTAATAGCACGGTTAAACAAAAGCATTACTTTTCTAAGTTAAAGCACCAGACTTAATTTGCTATTAATAGTTATGCACTCAGGAATCAGACTGACATTTTGTAAATATTTTGACAGTAACTGGACATTCATAGTAACAACTAAAATTTTGACAGGAATTTTCCAGAATTCATTAGCAGTCCTCTTGCTTTACACATCTGTTACCTGCTTGCAAAACCAATACTAACACTAATTTCGTGATCATAGACACAACAGCAACAAACAGCAAGTACTCAGCTAACGGTTTACAGGCAACGAATAGGCTGAATATATTCTACAAAAATATTGCACAAATAACTGTAAATAATAAATATACCTCATACAAAGATTGTTAATGGAATGATGCAATTTATTTGTAATTTGATTTCTTAACTGAACTTTAAAATATTGGCATTGAAATCAAAATGAAGAAAAGAGAGTGATCTATAAAAAATAGTTTTAGCCCTGTTGTCACTGCAGTAACATTGATTCTGTCAGTAGTGAAGGTACATTTGACATAAATCACTACAGTTAAGTCCCCTCACTTATCACAGACTTATCACAAGTTGTCTGTGTCAATGAGCAGGGGTCATATGTATCCACTTTCTCAGCTCACTTCTGGGGTTGACTGAAGGACGAAAAACCATCAAATGAGACTTTGAAAGTTCTTCTTTCTTCAGTACCGCAGAACTAAAAGGCCAGGGCAAGGACATGAGTTTGAACATCAGTATGAGCAATGTTACAGCTAGTACAGACTTTATACAATCTCCACATATGGCTTCTTAGTCATGCATAATTCACTACTGCAGTGCATGCATCAGTACTTAAATGTATCAAGGTACTGAAGTTTCTGATCAAGCTAGTAAGTAAACTTCTTAGTTCTCAATTTCCTTATTGTTAAATATAAGGAATAATACATTGGAAATCAGAAGTTGTAGGTGTGAACTTACCACCTAGAGAATCAGAACATAGCTTTTAATCAAAATCAGAGTGAACTAAACCCATTAAATTTATACAATTCTTCACAAAACCAGAATTTTTACCACATAAAGTTGTGAGGTTCAGATTTTCAGCCAACGCAAAACCCAGGAAATCTTTGGGTCACACCGTAAACAACTATTTGAGGCCTAGTTTCCGTCAGGTGAATGACACTGGAAGTCACACATACAAGTCATTAAAAGCAAAACTGAAAATTATAGGAGAATAGCTTAACAGGATCTATATTATAATGTAAATGTGTATAAACTTGAGGCCTCAAGTATTACTGTTTATATGACTACAATGAATTGATTCAGTGGAATACCAGATATGGATTAAGCCTTAAATGTACTAGAATTAACCATTTTAAAAATCAAAGGAATAACATAGCCTCCCACCCTGCCCCTCATTAGTGCTAGATGAACTGTAGGCAGCTGAGAGTCTTAAAATATTCTTCAGTGCTTGCTTTTTTGTTTGTTAGCATTGGTGGGTATTTAGACAGCAAAAAATACCTTGCCTTTACAAACATTTCATGTCTCCTAAGTGGATGATGGAGTTCAACTTGAACTTTTCAGTCAACAGCCAAGTAAATTCAACATTAAACAAAATGAATTCACTCATCTCTTCCTTCATACATTCTGGCAAATACAGCTCCCAGCACTGCAGCAAATTGTAAATTTATACCTGTGTGTTCACATGTGAAGGCCCTATTCAGGATTAAATAATACATAACTTGACAATATATTATTTACTCCAGGAAACACAATGTGATTGATGCAATCAGACACAATATGCTGCAGCACATAACAGAGCAGCTGAAAATTCAGGAGAAAGAAAAAATATCCACAAAACCCCAGACCAAACCACTTCTATCCTGAAACAGGAAGAAAAAGAAAAGAATCAGACTTTCATGAAAGAAATCCAGGCACCAAGAAACCAAGAGGTGAAGAAAATATCCATTCTGTTTTTAGTTTGCTATAATCAGTAATCATGACCCCATTGAAATGTTTTTTCCAGTTTACCTAGATTCCGTTTCAAATCATTAATTTTTCTTAGCTTTTTTTGCAGTAGCATATCCTACATTTTCTTCCTATGAAAGTATTAACACACTGTAATCACAAGTTTTTGATCTATTTATTTAAAAGAGTGTAATTTTGTGCATTTCACTGAGCACTTCTTGAAAGTTAATTATAGGTCTCATCTTTCTGAAATTTAATTTTTCTCCATAGTCATGAAAAGCTGGGCCTCAAAAACAGACCCAGTATTCCAATATTGTTAAAATCACTGCCCTACAAAGGCGTGGAAAAGGGAGACCTTTCCTTTGTTTTCTCAGTGCTTCCTTGATTCTACAGCCATAGATCACATTACAGCCTCATTTGCCACAACATCACACATAGACACCATGCTGAATTATTTACCTGCTCTGATCACAATCTTTTTCATACTATCTCCTTGAAGTAGCCTCTTCTTTCTGCTCCTACCCCTTCATGTAGGCATTACCTGGATTATTTGTTACTATGTATATAATTTTGCATTAAAATATTTTTTTTCTTTCAATAGCCTTAATTTACCTTTCAGTCTAAATGGTTCCTTGACCTTGCTAGTTTAACTGTCCACCAAGCTTTATAAGTGACTTTTAAGTGATTTTATATTTACTTTGGGCTACTGAAGGAATACTAAATAATGTTAGACATATTATTTATCTCTTCAAGATTCTGCTAGAAAACACCCCCAGTGACAACTACTTTTGAGATCTGTCACCTAGCTAGCTCTTAATTCATTTCACATGGGCTTTATAGATATGAATAGTGCTATTTTCCTATCACAATGTTGAAGGCAACAATATTATATACACACAGTTACCTTTATCCATCAAAACTGCAATCTTAAATAGTGAAAATAAATTTACATCACAAGACAGATTTTACATATAGTGTATTGAGTACTTTTTACATTCTTTGGTGCTTTATCAGTTTGGGATTTTGTTTTTTGTTTTTTTTGGGTTTTTTGGGTTTTTTCCCCCGTCTTGTTCATTTCTGGTGTTTTACTAGAAACCTGTCAGATTAAGCAGTTTACAGGAGGTTGTCTTGCTTGCCTTTCCTGAAAAAAGGCACAACAGCTTTGTGGGGCTACCTCAGTATATCTATTTCAGTAGATATATTAAAACTTGAAAAATTTCAATATATTTTCAGCCAATTCTTTTTGCAAAAGTGTGTGGTGTTCAGGGTTTTCTTATTTTAAGAGATCTCATTTACTTCCGTCCTACCCCAAATGGAGAAAGAGAACAGGAGTTCCACTGTAGTTTAAGAAATGTCATCCCTGAAAGCACAGTTCACAAGACCCCACAGTTATTTAGCCCTCCTGATTTAAAAAGTTGAATCCCTAGCAGATGCTATCTACTGTCTGCTATTACTAATAGACTAGAAAGTGCTTCATTGTCGTCAATCACTTTACCAGACACATCTACATAATTTCACAGCTTTCCAAATACAAAACAAGTTTTCTTATTAGTGAATACCTGTGCCTTTTCTACATTGTTATTCAAAGGTTCATCATCTCCATCCGGCATCTGGCTTATGACCCAGTAGGATTTATTATGTTCCAAATATAGTTCAAAAAAACCCCACCCAATCCCCTATTTTATTGATTTGCATTAAGAGCCAGGGATTTTTTTTCCTGCTATCTCCAGCTTCTCTTGTCAATTTTCTACAGTTTCAAACTTCTAATTTTTAATGACTGTTATTTTCTTATCTCCTCTTTCCTTTGACTATATGATACTTTTTAATAGCTATTTGTTGCCTTCATTTCACCACTTCTGTTGTTCAGTGGATTAAGCTATACAGAGAAGAAATAGGCCAGCTTAGCCAAGGCCAGAGAAAAGGGGAATGCCCATATAAGTGCGAAAAGAACACAGGTCTTGAATCTGAAATTGGTACTTCAGAGGAAAGACTTCACCTCTGTACGAAGATATTTGACAGCTACTAGTACTAAATATGATGCAAGAATGAAGTATTCTTACTCCAGCTTATCTAAAGCATTCATCCTGGGCTGTGGAGTTGTGACCTACCACGCATTCTCCATATTCTTTCACATTCTCATGTAATTTTTTCCTCTCTCTCAATTTCGCTCTCGAAGTTTTCTTAGCATTGAAATATTACAATTTTTGAAACTCAGTCCTCTTATAATGGTTATTACAGGTGTTCTCCTGTACAGCTTACATCTGTAAATAGAAGTCCCTATTAATAATAAACTGATGCTTTAAAAGGGTAGCTTATCCTGTTCTCTAGTTTGATTTGACCAGTACAGAACAGACCCCTTCCTGCATTTCTTGTGGAACTGTGCTGGTTAACACATTGATTTGCAGGCATTCAAGATCTAACACTTCTGAGTTTTCAGTAGCCTTAAATCAGGTAATGATTTCTTTAATATAGAAGGTCTCACACACACAAACATGTATTCTAAATTCCTGAATGAGGTAAAACGGTTTACAATATTATGGTCGTGTGAATCACCCCAGTCATTATCTTCGATAATACCACCTGTATAAAATGTTTCATACCACTGAGAATTTCTACTCTTTTTTTTTAAACATTTAGCCTTGATAATAAAGCGAATTAAAACCTGCCTTTCTTCACAATTTTGTGAGCTTGAGTTTATACAGGATTTGTTTATTTAATGTTCCCTAGGATGCTTCTGCTTACCTGTCACTGAGGGGATCAGTGCTCTCCTATGAGAACAGGCTGACCTGCTCACTCAGCTGTTTTTCTTGTGAAAACACAGTACCGCCCAAAACACACACACATCATACATACAACAGTTTACCTCTTGTATTTTCTGCCGTCTGCCTCTTGTTTATAAAACCATAAGGACATCTGCAAAGACACTTCATCTTTTTCTCCTATGCAGTTGCCTTGTAAGCTGACATTGGAAGAGTTTTTTTAAGTATGCAGTTTCATGTGAGTCCATATCTTAGTTACAATAGATATTCTATATAAAGTTCTGTAAAATGACTTTATGCTTCTGATAAACCTTGCTGTTATGATTTCCATTACATGAATGTAGAACACCTTGTATTTTGTTTAAAAAAAAGACTTTTTGTCACTATTTGTAGTACAGAATTCTTGATTAGTTCTTGCTTCTATAATGTGCTTGAATAACTTCCCTTAGTACCTGCCTCTTCATGCCAAATAACGTTCACTAAATATGTTCCCTGTAACTCTGTGTCTTGTCCTTCCAAAAAAGCTATCTCACTATGACACTCACCAAATCGATGATAAAAATGTAAAATTCCTAGCTAGATAGAAGGCCTCCTACCTCTCCTTAGCAGTTGGTTATCAAATCACCAATCTGTTTCATTTTCTTTGTAGTGTTTCTGGCAGGAATCTCAAACTATGTCATCTCGAGAAAAACTTTGTTTTCTCAAATAGTGTGTCGATACTTTCATTCTAGATTACTAATCCTCTCCTTCACAATTATCAGATTATACTTAATGCTGCGACAATTCCTTTTTTCACTTTGAAGTATTTCAAGGATGAGGGCTTCATCAATATGTAGGTTAGTGGCTGAATCATTACAGACAGGGAGATGGAGAGATGAAGTGGGAAGCAGAGTAGAAAACACAACCTGTCCAAGGCAGCTTAGTCATTGCACTTGATTACTCATTATCTTCTTCTGTTACCTGCTGCAAAGCCATCTGTTAGTAGAAGGAACTCTACTCTGTTCCTCCAAATCTGCTCAAAATCCCTTGTTTACAATTCTGTTCAAGCAGTTTCCTGGGACTACTTGTACACATAAAGTTAATCGTTTTCATACATGTTTGTATGAACAAGGTCAAATGTTTGCCAAGAAGATTAAGAAGTTACTGGTGTTTTCATTCTTGAATGAATAAAAACATTATCAAACTCCACAAACAAAACAACCTTTAAAAAGGTTACCTTCTTCCTCCATTTTTTCTTCAGATGTTGAGGTATTTTTCACTGAACATATTTGATGAGAAAAAGAGCTACAACTATTAGTCACTTCAGCAAATAATTCAGGACACGGTTTTTTTTGGATACTCACCTCACCTGGGCCGTGTAGGGACAGATGGTGTTCATGTTCTAGCTTTACGGTATTGCACACTTTAACTTCGCAGTACATCGAACCAAACTTCTCTTAATGTTGAAGTAATGAGTTAACTCCTAATCCAATATTTTAATTTTTTTGAGTAATACTGTTTGGTATTTATAAGCCTGTTGGTCAAAAAACAAATAATGCATAATAATTTTCCCCATAAAACTCAGCACAGTAAAGCATTATTACAACAGCTGTAATATTATATAGTTTTACTGACTTGCAGAATTCATATTTCATTAGACAAAAGCTTTACCACTCACAGCTATTCTAAATTTTTCATTGTTTTTACCCTTGAAACTAACGTCTTTAATATTCAGACTTTAATATCTTCTGGTATAAAGTACCAGCTTGATTTATAGCTAAATACTTAATTTGCTGTATCTGACCACCTGCAAATAATGGGCTTATAAACAGAAATACAAGATCTATTTGTCTGGGGGTTTTTTTTTATGACATAGGAGGATCAGTGTTATTTTCTTATTGAGAGCTTTCTCTCCATAAATATTGTTAATAAATAGGGAGATAAATAGGGGAAAAGTAGTCAAATTTAGTCTGCTTTTGTAAGAACTTGGATTTGCAGTGAAATTACCAGGAACTGGGAAGCAATCAAACACATTAGGTTAAACGTTGCACTGTAAAATGGTTTTTTTAACTTTACATTCCAGATGTGCTAAAATGGGAATTTCAAAAGGTAAATGTTGAATTTGATAACTTTGTTCTGTCCAAAGAGTATTTTTGCTAGAAAACTTGATTTTATCTGGCATTTTATTGAACCAAATTAGCAACCTGTAAAAACATTGAACTTATGAACCATTCCTAATGAGTAAACTGTGTTGGATTTTTCCTCATCATCATCACAAATTACTTATAAAAAGGAAAGTTTCTCAGTTTTGTCTTTTTGAAATACAGTTTCTGTGACAAATTTCTTGTTTAATATCTTCTAATGAGCAAATTGCTGTAAAAAAAATCAAATTTTTAATGATAAGATCCACCTTGTGCTATTTTTCATACCTGTCTTTGAACTAACTTATCTTCTGCTGTTCAGCTCCCCAAATCAGTCCATTTTAAGTGAGAAACTGCGGTATTTCTTCTAAGGAAAATCACGTCTATTCACTTCTTATTTGTCCTACAGTCTACTTTTTATAGTATTCATGACACACTAGACTCGTAAATTGTTGAAGCAACTATTTGAAAAATTTCATTTCTAGCTAATAATGAGGCATGAGTTAATAAACAGCAATGATTACAGAAGATCATTTGAGTGTCCTGTAGGGGGAACATTTTAATGTAACAACAAAGGTAAATGAATGGAATGGCAAGCAGTTTCTCATTGTTCTTATTAACTAACCAGAGAGTTTAGATGCATCAAGGCACCATCGTGTAAAATCAGGGGAACACTAAAACCTGGAATATAAAAGAGATTTACTCAAGAGATAGTTCAGCTGTACATTAAACCACTTCCAACTGAAAGGTAAGACAGATACAACACTCTAATCATCTGTTTCTACATATGTGCAGGGTTTTGGGTATTCACAAGAGTTTTTGATTCTCGTCTGTGTTGACTAGTTTATACGCTATGTTTGATTTTCTAAACTTCTGTTGTATTGTACTTTTTAAACACCCTAAAGAAATGCAGTCCAGGGAAGCTTCCTCAATTTTTTAGAGTAGCAATCTCACTGAAAAGCCTTTTGCTCAGCAAGTTTACATCCAGATTCTGCTTAGAGTATACAAAGTCCAACAACTATTTCAGGTTTACAATTTAATTTGGCTTCCTTTTGATGGGGGGAAAAGTCTATTCCAATTGTCATTGTTCACTAACAGCAGAGGTGAATTTGTTCCTATCTGATAAATCTGGCATTTCATTAGATGAAACTGGTAGATTGATCCACTTTTAAAAGCACACAGACATTTCACTGTATCTTCATGTTAGGAAGAGAAATAGCCTAATTAAAAAAAGAGTTGCAAAGTGTTGACATTTCTAAATTATAGCAGTGATTTGGGTTTAAATTAAATAAGGCATAGGGTTACGACTGTCAGCTTTCATGTAAGATCATTTCAGAGGTGATTAAGTAAATTTAAAATTGTAATACTACAAATTCAGATCATCAGAGCTGTAATGACTTAGCCAACATTGACCAAAAGCAGAGCATCCAGTGAGACAGTTCAAGTTTTGAACTTGCCATTAGATTCCAAACAGCCACAGCCAGGGATCCATTGGCGTAGCAAACCAAAGGTCATGATTTGATCATAAGATCACTATTTCTCTCTTCCCTAGATTGGAGGGTTCACCCTCATTAAAATATGAGTTTCATAGTAACAGTAAAAGAAATCAGAAACTATTATCATCTAGTTGGTGACTATTATCCTTTCCAAACTTGCTGAAATTTTCCTTTAATATTAACACCTTCTGTAAATTTCTCTTTCCTTTATACTTTATTTTATCCTTCCTTTGGCTCCAACCCTCTGACAATACATGAAGTTCTATAAAAAACTTGCTTTAGACTCCCCTTGCCATTGCAGTTTTCCTGGTTTCTCACATCTAACGTACCTGAACAATTTCTCTGTTCCAACTGTCTGAAGACATTCTTCCTTGAAAATGAGATTCCCTTATTAGGTCTAACGAGCAAGAAGGAAGAAAAACCTTTTTCGATTTTTACTTGCTTTCTCTGCTCTGTTCTCAACTGTCTTTGCTTTCACAATTCTGCATTGACTGGTATGTCTGTATTTTTACTGACAAGTTTATTCTCCCCTGTCCTAGACTCATTCAGTGGCTTGTCCTGTTGCATCTTAGGAACAGTGGAGGCCAAGTTGTTCTTAAAACTCTTGACCAAAACCTCCCAAATCTTGTCTACCAACTCAGTCTTTCTTCCTTTCAGCCTCACATCTGTCCCTCACATCTAGCCACCAGCCCAGCATGAAAGAACACCAGTTGTTATCCTTAAACTCTGACATCTGTCTCTGTTTCTCTACCATGTTCATTTTTCTTTCCCAAGCATGAAAATCTTGTAATATACCAGATTGTTCTTTTTTTTTAGCCACAGTCTTCCTAATGTGAAGATATTTTGCCAAGGATTTGTCTCTAACATTGCCTGTTTCAATTCTGAACAAGTGAAAATATTATAAAGATGTTACCAGTTGTATTTATTGGCTCATATCAAAATTGACATGGCTGGATGAATAACAGACAAATAGGCAGAAGTAATTTGGGTGAAACAAGGTAATAAAAGGTTAAAAAGAAAAAAGAATACAGAGAAAAAAGAAGGGGATAAATGTGTTTTGGATTTTATTCATTTCATTTTCTCCTTTACCGAATTTGAAATATGTGTATGATAATATAGAAGCAGGATTTTTTTTACATATTTAATGGCTTACATGATGCACCCAAACTCTGCTATAAAAATAAATTCTGAATAATTTTGAAATTTTCGTGATACTCAAAAGACTCCTTTTTTCCCCCTACGACATTACCACCAGCACAAGCTTTTCAATGCAAAGCTTCCTGTGTGTTTTATCATAGTAGGCTTCTGCAGGCATTTTAGGTTCTCAGTGTTGAGAGAAAAGCAAGATCACCAGCAGTAGCTAGTGACAGACGGTGTGCCACTTTCTCAGGTGATCTGTTTAACTTAAGCTTGAAAGATACTACCTACAAAATACCCAGGTTCCCCAAGCAGACTGTTATTCCACCTCTTCTCTGTTCATGACATTAGTTTCTTCTCTTGCTTACCTACTACCATTAGTAGCATGAGGACAACGTTCATCCAGGATAGTAAGTGACTAGCCCCAACTTCCAGCAGGATTCCCACTTCTACCGGCCCTCACATGCACTGTCTCTCTCTCTTTTTCCAAAGGAGTATAAAAATATGGATAAATATTTTCTTTATGTGTACACAGATATACTTTATCTAGAAAGTTATATTTATATATGTGTATATGTAGCTATATGTGTACATATATAAAT
Source organism: Fregata magnificens (assembly GCA_013389945.1). Taxonomy (NCBI): domain Eukaryota; kingdom Metazoa; phylum Chordata; class Aves; order Suliformes; family Fregatidae; genus Fregata; species Fregata magnificens. Next base: position 21,796 of record WAAD01021095.1, on the reverse strand, counting down.
CTATATTAGAGACATATATCCATATATAGAAAGTGTAGGTGTATAATGTATAAAAGTTCCTTTAATAAGAGTCAAAAGGGTGGAGAGTGCCGAAAAGGGAAGGGGGGGCAAAACCAGATTGGAACACGTCTAGGGGCTATGGACCTGCCCAAGGAGGCCACCAAGGGGCTCTGTGCAACATCTACACTGTCCAGCACAGAGGCCATCTTACAGCTACCTGTAAGACTGTTACGGGGTGCAGGCTGTTGCTCTGCACGTCTCCTTATCATTAGATCAGTGGCCTTATACAAAAGTTTCAAGAAGCTCTGGCTGACTGAGTGAGGAGGGAGAAGGCAGAAGGGTGCTTTGAACACTTTGTGTCCCCGTCCAGGCCTGCTGCAGTCAAGAAAAGGAGAACGGGCATAGGAGGGACAGCAGCATTCAAGAGCAAAAGGAAAAGGCCTAAAGAAGCCTGACTGGTGACAAACACATCTCCAACCCTGTAGATAAATTTACTTTGTGCATGAGTTGCATTGATTCTCCACAGTTGCATTTCTTTGTAGGGAAGCAATGCGAATGCCTGATTCTCCATCCAGCCCAGTCCCTGCCAGCCAGGAGAAAGGCAAGGACAGGTGGGATGAGACCATGGTTGGTGGCGAGGAGTCACGAGGTGATGCAGCCCCAGGCACGAGGCTGTCCCCTCACAGGCAGAAATGATCGCGGGCACGTGCTGGGCCAGAACAGCGGGTTTGCACCTCCTGCCACACTTGAGCAAATCTTCAGGAGCCACAGCCTGGTTTCCCCCAGGATTGCTGGACCGGGCTGGGCCCCCATCTCTCCTCAGCCCTGCTGAGCTGACGGGCTGTCAGCCCCTGCTGCCCCTAGACGTGGAGTCCCACAGCCTGTGCCTGAGGCTGGCAGAGCCCCAGGAGGGAGGAAGGGGTCTTTGCAGGGCTGCCGAGGGAGAGGAGGCCCCCAAGCACAGTGTTGGATTTGAGTAGCCCCTGTAGTAGGACACAGAGGCAAGGACCTGCCCAAGCAGGATCTTGAGTTGAGTAGAACCTGGAGAAAGGGCTAGAGGTGAGTTGGAGAGCGAGAAAGGGTGAGGGTCAGGTTGGAGCCCAAGAAGGAGACAGAGCCAAGGTGGCATTCTGAGCGCGGGTGGTATGGCCAGCGCCACCCAAGCAGGGCCTGAGCAAAATTGGAGCTTAAGAAGAAGCCGGAGCTGAGTAAGAGTGTGAGCAGGGCACAGAATGGAGATGGATCCCAATCAGTAGATGGAGCAGAGGTGACATTCTGAGCAGGGGCAGTGTTGCTGTGGCAGCATGACCAAGGGCAAGAGCTAAGTTGGAGGTGGAGAAAGGGAAGAAACTGATTACAAGCTTGAGCAGGGGCTAGAGTTGAGTTGGAGCCTGAGCAGGAGCCAGATCTGAGCAGTGGCCAGAGCTGCGAAGGATTGCTTGAGCAGGACCTGGAGATGAGATGGAACCCAAGGAGGAGACAGAGAATGCCTGAGGTGGCATTCTTAGCTGGTGAAGTTGTACCATGGCAGTCCCAGAAGGGGATGGAGCCAATGTGGCATTCTGAGCAGGGGCGATAGAGCTGTGGCAGCCCACGCTGGGCCCCAGCGTCAAACTGGAGCCAGAGCAGCGGCTGGACCAGACCTGCTCAGCTTGAGCAGGAGCTGAATCTGAATTGGAGCTTGAGTAGGCTCCAGATCAGACAAGTATACAGGGTGTTACCATGTTCCTGGTAGGAAGGGTAAAGTTTATCACACATATGTACCTGGATGCAGCCCTGAAGCAACCATGCATGCTGACATACAGGACATACTGTAGTCTGGTAGGACAGATGTCATTCACTGGCTCCAGGCAAATAGCACAGGAGGTTTCCCCATCTTGGCATGTGAAGACAAAGTGTTGGCTATGCTCCTGGGTAAAAAAAAAAAAAGTTAAAAAAAAAATTATTTGGTATATTTAGATTTAGTATATAAGTAGCTGTATAATGAGTTAAGACCCTCAAAGTTGTTCTGTATGTCTATTTTACTCAAAGATTCTTGGCTGAGATTTTCCTCCTTTTAAGCTGTTTGAAGTTATACTCATTCCTCTAAAGCAGCAACATGTATAACTAGTGTATAGCTATAAGCCTTCTACCTATGTATACCTAGTGTATACCTATACTTTATGCCTATAAGCCACCATTAGGTCATCTTGAACTTCTTTATAGTAGTTATACATAGCTTAACTGAAGTTATTTTGACACATTACATGAGTATCCAGATGTATTTTTATATCAATGTTTTTATTATTTACTCCCTCCATTATATATTCCTTTTGGTTTCCTGAAGTTTGAAAGCCTAACCTAGCAGCAGCATACTAACCTATGATCACTTTCATTTAGTTGACTTCTTTCTAATTATTTTTAGGGTTTTGTTGGATTTAATTTTATGCATCCTAGTTCAGTCCATAAAATTAAAACATTAATAACTGTCTCTGAGTGTTTAACCACATGAACTCTTTTTTAAATGAAGCTGTTCATTAAGCCAAGTTATTTGCATATTGCATGGCATGCTACTGTGAAAGAGAGAAAGACTCATTCATATATGATAGTGCTCATCCTATTATGCCTGAGACTTGTGTCAGCACTTCATTTGCAAATTCTATTTTTACTAGTTTATAGCTCAGCTGTGTAATCTTTCTGTGGGCTGAAACTTGACAAAGAATATCTCCACTCCAGAGCCCATTTGAGCACCAAATTTCAAATAAAATCAGGTTTACCATTTCCATAAACTTTTTGCACACGCATGACACATCAGGCTGTATTCTTGTCAGCTCTCGTAAGCTAAGCAGGGTTGGGGCTTTGAATAAAAGACCTCCTGGGAAAATCCAGGCACCAGAAGAATAATATTGGTAATTCAAGAAGCACAGATCCTTTTAAGTTGCTAATGAATATATACTGTCTTGATGTCAACAGGCTAGCTACTGCTATTCCTGACACTTCTGGATTTAGAAATATCTCTATATTACCTACCATTGATGATAACTCAAGATGCTTATTACTTCTAAGATCGCACTGTGGCAAAATACTGAAATATACTTTTAAATAATTTGCATACAAATAAAATATATATTTGTGTGCATACATACATATATAATGTGTAATTACAGATTGTTAAATTCAGATCATTATCAATTAAAGTTCTATTTAAAGTTCTATTTTCATATAAAAACTTGCTTATGACTCTAAAAATCACGTGATCTCAAAATAAACTAAAAATTTATTACCTCAGAAATCTTGGCCTTTTCATCAATCATCAACTTTCAATCAAGTTCATTGATCAACAGGGTCACAAAATGTAGCACCCCAAAACATACATAACTTTATTTATTTGTTCTTTGCATCTATAATACACAAGGTACCTTGCAAACATGGAAAGACAGAAATCCTACTTTCAGGAGAACAAAATCTATGGACAAGTTTGCAGATTGTGTAGGAAAATGATTTAACTAAAAATCTATATTTGAGCATGGAATTATGATAAGAGTTTAAAGTAGTAATAGAGAACTAATAAAAAAGTATAAAGCTTGTGCACAAATATATTACAAAGTATGCCTCATACTCTCAGGTTTTAGAGGTCTAACCTACAGTTGAAACTGTTTGAAACTGGATTATATGATTCCATCTTTAGGGTTAAATTTGACTATCCCAGTCATAATAGCAGTAATAGCTATCCTTAGCCATAAAGCATGCCAGTTTTTAAGGAAGTGACTCTGAAGTGACTCTCAGATAAATTTCACTTAAGTCACTGAAGAATTGTAAGTAATAGTGAATAACCATTTTCTACACATCATCTCCATATAACTTATTTTGAACCCATTTATTACACTGTCGTCCCCCCCATCTCCCCCTACCCCTTGTCGTGAGCCATATTTTGTTTAATATCACCTCATATGAAAGTGATTTCATATCTTTGTTAATTCTTGTTACCCTTTTCTGGACTTCTTCTCATTCTATCACACATGCACTGTACTCAGTGTTCAAGAAATGGGTGCACCTTGAGTGTATATGGATTTAGGCAAAGTGGCATAATTACATTTTCCATTTTCTTTATTTCTTTCCTAATAATTCCTAACATTGTTTTTCCTTTCTGACATCAGTGAAAATTGACATTTTTTCATGAAACTATCCAGGAAGACGTTTCAAGTCACAACATTCAATTCAGAGCTCATCAATTGTATTTATGTACAAGTAGTTGTTCCTGACTCTCCCCCTATACAGCTTATTTCACAGCTGCAAACATTGAAATGGGAGATCAGGTTCACCACCATCACTTAGTACTAAAGAGATCCTTTCACAACACTTTATAATCAGTTTTGTGTTTTTACTACCTAGAATAATTGTTATCGTTGTCAAATGTTGTCATTTCACTATTCATATACCCTTTTAAATTACTAGGGAAGATATGGCATAGTAAAGAAGTATGAAATGATCCATCACTGATACTTCCAGGACTCATTGGTAACTTGAGCCCACCATGTGTTACACAACTTTTTTCCCTGTCTTTGAATTAGCTATTAATTCATGAGTTGATCTTTGCTTCTGTTAATCTAGTTGAGCCAAGAGATTTAGGGAGGCATCAAGTCAAAAACATTTTTGAATATCCTAATTCCTAAAAATAGCCAGGTCACCTTTATTCCATTCTCCAACTGTGAGTTTAGGGAAGCCTAATAAAATTTCACAGATGTGACTTCTTTCTTGCAAAAGCAATGTTGACTGTACATCTATTGTATCATATTTGTCCATATGTCTTATAGCTCTATTTTTCATTACATTTTCTTCCAATTTATCCACTAGATAAATCAGATTTTCTGGTCTATTGCTCTTCAGTAGACTCTCTTCCCTCTCAACATAAAAAAAAGTCACACCACATTTACAATTCTCTGTTCTTCTGGTCCTGAGGCTGATTTGAAAGCAACAGAAACCACACAGAAGTTAATAGGTCAAGGAAAATTTTATTAGCTTTGTGCATATATTATCCAGAATGGTAAGTAGTTACTAGTCTCAAACTTTTGCCATTGACACTTAAAATAATTTGTCAAATGCACTCCCATTAAAAGTATTGATGGCAACTTCCTTAAAGCACACTAGTAATGACTACTAAATATTTCTTTCTCCTTTTTCTGTTTTCACTTTGCTTTCCAAGAGTGCTCCTTTCATTTCTTGACCATTTGTTGATCCTATAAATTCTGTAAAGGTCAATGGATTTGGAAAAGAAGTTTTATTTTGGTTTTTTTTTTTTCTTTTAGTAAGTTTTTCCTTGCCGTGTTAAAGAATTGCCATGTTAAAGCTTTAACTTCCTGGTATGCCCTTTATTGTTTCTTGCAGTTGGACACATCTCTTATAAAAAGATCTTTTATTCCTAATATCTTTCTTTATTCTTTTGTTAAAGATGCAAGCCTTGCCTCTACATCCTTTCCCCTCTTCTGCCCACCTCTCCTGTTGCAGTTTTTGTGTAGGGTATACACTTATTCTGAAAACTCAGTCTCGCATCTTTAAATGATTGTGCTGCTGCAACTATTCCAGCCTTTTGGACAGATATTTCAACCAGCAGCTTCATTTCCTTCTCTGAAGTGAAATATTGTGGTAGTGGATTCTTTCCTTTCCTACAATGATTTTAAATATAAGTACCTTCTGGTCACTTCTAGAGAGAAGTAATGTCTTCCTACATGCTGCTTAGGTGTTTTCCTTTTGGCCTGTTGCTCTGAGAATCTATCTTTTAAAATGTAGCCAGTTTACGTGGCAATGATCAAAATCTCTTGCTATCAGCGTAGAGTCTGCTTTTGTGAGTTCTGCCCACTACACTCATTGCTACCATCCTAATAGGGTGACTACTAACTGTATATACTCTTGTATTACGGCTGCTACACTCCTCTAAGTTATCTCTGGATCTTCAAACTCGTATAAACACTATGGTGCTTGTTGATGTACTTCAAGTATTTGCCTTATTTCACTCCCTGCTTTCTTCATTTCTTCATCTTTTGGAACCACTCCTCCATGGCATGGTTTACTTCAGTATTTCTAAGGGCTTTAGTCCCCAATATTAAGTGATTCCACAGATTATAATTTATTTTTCACCAACTTCTGTACATGCCCAATGTAGCAATAACCTTATCTAAAACCAGGCTTTTCAGTTCATTCCTTTTATTTCTGCATTCTGATGTTTGTACAGAAGCATATGTACATTTGATCATTGCTCTTATTTTCATTTTGTTGTGGCAGTTGTTTGGTGTTCCCTACAAGAAATTTATTGATTTCTGCCCTATCTTTTGTTGCTGTGGAAAATATTGAATTTTTAAATTAATGTACCCCTGGAGAATGAAGCACTTGCTGACTTTCAAGAAGTTTTTATTTTAATAATTTGATTCATAGGTTTCCTAATTTGACTTGCCAGAAGCCTTATTCCACTTTAGCTTTAGTGAAGCCAATCCTTGCTCCAAAGATGCCCTCTGTTTCTCTCTGTTTTTTCTCCTGCATGTTTTTCTCAACCATGGACCAACATTTTGTCTGCTCTTGGAAACTTTCCAGAGAAATGGTGCAGTACTTCATGGAAATCCTGATCTTAGTTTGTACTTGACAGTTTAAACTTTTTTAAGAAATGCAAGCTCCAGTTTCCAATGAAAAACTGAATGATACAGCTATCTGTAAGAAAGGACTTCTTTCTCCAATCAGCTATTTACGAGAACCCAAATAATTTTTTTTCTGAAATGTTCATCAAAATCAGCATGTTACTGCAAAAGTTATGTCTCCATCAGAAGATCCCAATTTGCCAAAGAACTACTTATTAGAAAAATTCCTGACAAGCTACAGAGGTATTATCACATCCTCAGATATGACTATAAGAAGAGACAAAGCAAAATCACGGAAAAATGTAGCAAGTTTGTTAATCTTTACATGTAAAGAAGAGTGATTATTGTAATTGAACAACTTTGGTCACAAGGTTATCCAAGTCTGTCTGCTCATAAGTAGTCTTAAATATCAGTCTGGCTAATGGAGCTGCCCAAGCTATGGGACTAATGACACAAGAAAAAGTAAGTATTTGACATAGAATTGGGAATAATATTACAAATACCAGAAATTCTTCAAATGTAACAAAATGGCATATGCTGCTATTTTATAGACTATCATTTTTTTCCCTATGATTACATCTGCCCTAGAAAGGTTCAATTTTCAATTCTAAAACCATTTCAAATGCTTCAAGATATTTTTTTTTTTTTAATTGAGGCCAAATTAATGACCATGGACATACAAAAATGCTTAGAGGGAGTATGCATGAAAGTGTTTTCATCAATCAGGGACAAAATTGTCATGAACCCCGTAGGGTTTGGGTTTGCATCTAAGTACACTTTTACAAAGTGTACTTTAACAAACCTTTCACAAAGGTTTCCAAGGAACTTGCAGACAGGCTACAAAATTTAAGGACTCCATATGGAAGTAAAGCCTGCTGAGTCCTTGAACACCACCTGGTCTTAATGTCTGACTATTTAACATAACCTGATTAACCATGCTGCTGTTTTGACACTGCCAAATTAGAAACCTGCAGACCCACAGGTCTCAGAAGCTCCTAACAGAGGCATCCAAAATACAAGAACAAGATGATACCAGAGTCCCCAGTGTATAAACACAAATCAAAAAAACCCGTTACTAGTAGCTGCAACACAGGGTAGTATCGGGTTTAGAGCATAAGTGGAAATTGCAAAGAACTGCGTAACAACCTATTGATGCTGATTGTGATTGATAGCATCAGCAGAGACATCTTTGGAATGTAGTTGGGAGGGGAGGGGAAGGAGGAGGGAGGGGGGAAGGGACAGGAAGGGGGAAAGGAAGAAGGGGGAGCGGAGACTGAAGTTACAATTCGCAATGGTAGGGCTCATTTCTGAAATCTGCAATATATTTCTGAGACTCCTCTGAGGCTTTAAGAAAATTTGGTATAAGGCATTTGGAACTACTGGTGGTGGTGTGCAGATGTTCATCCTGTACAGTGCTTTGCAGTCAGAATATGCAACAAAGAAAGCAAATTTTTGTGGGATTTCTGGCTTTGGTATCTATTGAACAAAACATGCACGGAAGTATGGAAGTCAGAGGCGCTCCACAGAAACAGAGGTGAACCTGTATTATTTAAGTGCAGAATCAGAGTTTGTGCTGGCACAAATTTCTGGAATAAAAACTTCCAAAAATCTTTTAATGTTTTTATTAATAAATCTATACAGATTGAAAAGTTAGTTTCCTTACTAGAAAATAAGCATAGTTATTCCTGTCTCAGTTTTCAAACTGTCATTATTTTGTACCTCTCTGTCTAGTCTTACACTGAGGGATCTAAAAAGCAAGTTTTTTCAGAAACGGAATTATCTACTTAAAAGAGACTATTGTTAAGACAATACTGAAAGCTTTAGAAAATCCTTCCTATACACTTATTTTTAGGATTAAGGAAGAAAAAATTAAGTAACGTTAGGGTTCAGGCAATAATTTAGTGGCAGACGGGAGAAGAGAATTTTAGTCTCTAGTGACTAACCATAGCCTTCCTGAGTACTAGTGCACGGATCAACATTGAAAAGTAATTGTATTGTATCTGCTTTTATTTATTATATTATAAATCTGAGCCCTGATAACCGGACTGCTCTTAGTCTATTCCACTTACAGCATGAAAACCATTCTCTCGACCAACTTTAACATCTTTAAAAACTACTTGTAATATGAACTCCATAATCTAATATGTTTGATGCTTTGCAATTGGGTGGACTAAACCTGCACATGATCAGTTACCACAGTTACTACTAATGAGCAGTAACTTGCTAAAGTGTGGCAACTCACTCACTTTCAACATATGCTTACATGCTAAGAAAATATTCATAACTACCCTGAGACTTTTCTAGGTAGGTCTTCCAGGCTGCCACCCATCTGCTGCTACCAAAAATATGAACTCAGTGATACATTTGATTAAATGGATATCTGCTGCCACCACTTCATTTGAAGTTTTGGTGAAAACAACATGTAACAGCTTTATACTTCTGTAACACTCCAGATGGTGATAATTCTTTTCTAAGCATCCTAGTACTGCAGGTAGAAGTATGTTGACAAAACACATCACTGAAATTTTAACACCACTTGACATTCAAAGTTAAAGCAAGTATTTTTATTTGCTTTTATTATTTGTTACTGCCATACACTCTTTGTTGGTTGGAAGGCACTTAGCATTGTCTTATATCTAGAGAGGAGACCATCAGTACTTTTTTTCTACTGTCAGTGACATATCAACACTAAAAGATGTTCAGTGAAATCTAAGAGAGTTTTTTGTTCAAATATGAACAATATGGCCTGTGATTTCCTCTGCCATGAGCAATTGGACAATAGGTCACAAATTCTACTCAAGGAGGTAGTTACAGAATAGAGTTTTGGTCTTACATAACATGCCAGTTGACTTGTATTGGGTAATTGTCTGTAGCATACTGACCTGATAAGTTATTCAAGGTTTGATGGATCCTATGAATAATATAGCATGAATGCAGCACAACATGTAAGAATGGATCCAACTCTACTGAAAACTCAATTTTGAGTTTTGTAATAGGATCATGAAAAGAATCTGCCATAATATTTCGACAGCAGTTTAGTGATACCTTGTTCCAGGTTCTGCAGACCTTTCAGGAGGTTTTGATTAAGCTCTGACTCTCACTTCTGTTAATGCAGATCCACATTCTCAATTTGTCTGGCCCTATTTGAAGTGAGCAGCAATGGGGTTTGCGTTTGAGTTACTCTAACAGATTTTTATAATAATTTAAAAGAGGCAGCATGCAGTTGATGAAGGTCAGATATACTCAGTGTTTCTAAAAATGGTCCTTTTGTTAATTGATTAACATTGGCTTAAGTTTCATACTAACTTTCATTTTACCCTTTCAAATTAAATTTACACAATTATACTGATTCTTTCATATTATATTAAGGTTAAAGTGTATATTTTTTTCAAATCTTAGTTACTTTGGAACTCTTTACAAACAGTCTGCTCTGCTCTCTCAACTTCCAATCTGTTGGTGAAGCCTCTTCATGCCCAGTAATTGAACATAGTCTTCCAGCTTGCAGGCTCTTCTCACTGGCTCTGGTATGGCAAATTCCTCTAAATGTGAGTGCTACTAACCCTCCCCTACTTACACAAATATTCCTAGGCATCTGCTCTGCAGATGACAGCCATTCTTCTTAAAGGCTAAAACATACGCGTATGTTGGAAACGTACAGTCTACAACTCTGCCAAAGCTGGCAGGCCCAACAGCAACAGGTCCAACTTTTCTGGTGTCAAACCTACAATATACAACATCCATTTGTCCAGTATTTCCAAATATCCACAGCCTGGGCTTCCAGACTTCCCCAAATGCAGTAGACCATTGCCAGAAGTGGTAGGGCAGTAGATTACCATTCAAATTGGTTGTTTAGTCTCTAAAAGCCACAGCTTACTACTCATGTCAGTTGAGCTGGCAGGTCTGAATGAAGCACGTATTTCAGTGTTGACAGTCCTCCAAAAAACATTTTACAGACAGTTCTTCTGTTAGTGGTTGTTTTACCTAGATTTATATCTTTACAAAACTCATATGGTGCTCTGCTGGCACAGCAGATCTGCATGTATGTGAGCCCTAGGCCTCTGGAGGAAAGGAAAGAAGTCCTTTCAGCTAGGGATTGGTATTGGCCATTGCTCAGCATAAACAAATCCCAATGGGACAGTGCTTGTCAGAAATAGGCATTAATAATGCAGGGACATTGACACTGGCAATTTTTCACTGGCACTGATGAGTTGTTGAAGTTGGGTCTTTCATTAAAAAATATGTGTTTCACTGCAACATGTCAGTTGAGTTTCTCTCGGACTCTTAGCTGAATTTTCAAGTTGAAAGATGAGAAACCTCTCCAAAATAGCCAGGGTTTTGGAGGATTTGGCTGAAGAGATGAGAGCTAGAAACTACATCTCCACTCTGCATTTGGCAGATGAGTTGTCAGCTGTCAGCTGATGGATGCTTCCCTTTAGTTTTTCCTAAAAGATACCATTTCAACAATCTTCATCTCATTTTGATGTGAGATGGAAAATTTTCAACTTCAAATGAAATGGGAAGATCTATCGAACAGGAAAACCTGCTTCTGAAGAAGATCAAGACTTTTTCTGAAATGGTTAGCTACATGGCCTTGGACAAGTTATTTAATTTCTCTCCTGTTGTGAAAGTAGAGATAATACAATTGCCTAGCTTATACTGTTAGCATGAGGATCAGTTAATGTCTGTGGTGTGCTTAGCAAACTTAGAGTGCTCTAGCCTTTCTTGAGATCTGGAACAAGTTTCATAGCACCTCTGAGAGGAATGATGTGTGATCATGGACTTTGCAGTCTGCAGGGGACAGTTCATTTGACCAAAGGATTAAAATGAGCTTTAAATTATAATTTTGCATGCATCAGAATGCAGTACGATTTTTACAGGCAACATCGGAAGAAAGCGGTGAAACAAACCTCTCTAATGCTATCATCAGCTCTGCTACACTTTTTCCCAAAACACTTTTTAAAGCAGTTTTACTCAGAGGCTAAGGAGTGTGCAGTCATTGGTAAGCTTTTATGGACATTCTGAAACAAAATTCAGCTGAATTAGGTATTTAATGGGAGGATATTCTTTCATCGATTTAAATCCATATCACATTTAACCATGTATATATTACACACATACAGAAGTAAATTGATTACTCCTTACTAAGCTCTAATTATCCAGAAGGTTTGGCAGTTGAAGGAGAAGCTGAAAGGCAATGTTTCCTTGACAAACGGATGGAGGTAGCTGTTGTTTTAAAACACAGTGAAAAGTGTGCTGGTTTTGGCTGGGATAGAGTTAATTTTCTTCACAGTAGCTAGCATGGGGCTATGTTTTGGGTTTGTGCTGAAAACACTGTTGATAATACAGGGATGTTTTCGTTACTGCTGAGCAGTGCTTACACAGAGTCAAGGCCTTTTCTGCTTCTCACACCACCCCACCAGTGAGTAGGCTGGGGGTGCACAAGAGGTGGGGAGGGGACACAGCTGGGACAGCTGACCCCAACTGACGAAAGGGATATTCCACAGCATATGACGTCATGCTCAGCATATAAAGCTTGGGGAAGAAAAAGGAAGGGGGGACATTTGGGGTGATGGCGTTTGTCTTCCCAAGTAACCGTTATGCATGATGGAGCCCTTCTTTCCTGGAGATGGCTGAACACCTGCCTGCCGATGGGAAGTACAGAATGAATTCTTGTTTTGCTTTGCTTGTGTGTGTGACTTTTGCTTTACCTATTAAACTGTCTTTATCTCAACCCATGAGTTTTCTCACTTTTACCCTTCTGATTCTCTCCCCCATCCAACCAGGGGGGAGTGAGCAAGCAGCTGTGTGGTGCTTAGTTGCTGGCTGGGGTTAAACCACAACAAAAAGTTATTGTATTGGGTTTGCGTGGCAAGGTTTTGCTATCGTGGGGGCTACAGGCATGACTTCTGTGAGAAGCTGCTAGAATCTTTGCCTATGTCCGATAGAGCCCATGCCAGCCAGCTCCAAGATGGACCCGCTGCTGGCCAAGGCCAAGCCAATCAGTGACAGTGGTAGCACTTCTGTGATAACATATTTAAGAAGGGGGAACAAAAAAAAACCCTGCGCAATTGCAGCTGGAGAGAGGAGTGGGAATATGTGAGAGGAACAGCCCTGCAGACACCAAGGTCAGTGAAGAAGGAGGGGGAGGAGGTGCTCCAGGTACCGGAGCAGAGATTCCCCTGCAGCCCGTGGTGAAGACCATGGTGAGGCAGGCTGTCCCCCTGCAGCCCATGGAGGTCCATGGTGGAGCAGATATCCACCTGCAGCCTGTGGAGGACCCCACGCCAGAGCAGGTGGATGCCCGAAGGAGGCTGTGACCCCGTGGGAAGCCCATGCTCGAGCAGGCTTCTGGCAGGACCTGTGGACCTGTGGAGAGAGGAGCCCACGCTGGAGCAGGTTTTGTGGCAGGACTTGTGACCCCGCGGGGGACCCATGCTGGAGCAGTCTGTTCCTGAAGGACTGCACCCTGTGGAAAGGACCCACACTGGAGCAGTTCCTGAAGAAATGTAGCCTGTGGGAAGGACCCACATTGGAGAAGTTCATGGAGGATTGTCTCCTGTGGGAGGGACCCCACGCTGGTGCAGGGGAAGAGTGTGAGTCCTCCTCCCCCTGAGGAGGAAGGAGCAGCAGAGACAACGTGTGATGAACTGACCACAACCCCCATTCCCTGTCCCCCTGCACTGCTCGGGGGGAGGAGGTAGAGAAAAATTGGGAATAAAGTTAAGCCCAGGAAGGAGGGAGGGGTGGGGGGAAAGTGTTTTAGATTTAGCTTTTATTTTCTCATTGCTTTACTCCGATTTGATTGCTAGTAAATTAAGCTAATTTCCCCACGTCCCATGTTCTTCCCATGACGGTAACAGGTGAGCGATCTCCCTGTCCTTATCTTGACCCACAGGCCTTTTATATTTTCTCTCCCTTGGCCAGCTGAGGAGGGGGTGATAGAGCAGCTTTGGTTGGCACCTGGCATCCAGCCAGGGTCAACCCACCACAGTTATAAAACCACAATGCTATAGACAATGAAGAGAACAGCTTTCAGCTTTTACAAAACAGTGTTCCCTTGCTAAAATGCTTCTCTAAATTTACAAGAAGCTAAATTAAATTTTAGCTCCATTTTTAGAGAAACAGCTTTTTCATCTTCCTAATTCTATGCATGTGACTAATCCAGATGACTTAACTGGGTCTACTCACGTACTTAAAATTAAATGTGTACTTAAGTGTTGGTATGATTAGATTCTTGATGACTACACTGGAGTCATGTCCCATTCATCTTATATCAGATGCATTTTGTAAATAATTTTTTGTTAAATATTGTATATTATGTTGAATTTGAAATAAAAATATTAGAAGATTGTTATTAGCTTGTTGCCATCGCTGCTTAGACAGTTGCAGAGCCTTTTAGGGCTATTATCAACATGAACTGTGGGAGGTTGTTTTCCTTGTATAAAACTGACTCATTCTGCTAATAAGAGGGGTTTTATTTTAGAACTATCTCTGTGAAAGTAGCCATTTACCTCTTGACACCTACCTCATAATAAGATTTTTTTTTAAGTGGAATATAGTCTTTCAAATGACTGACACAAAGTGTACACCTGTATATAAAAACATTTTTTAAAGTACCTTAAATAATCTAGTTACATTTTTTCATTATTTTTCTCTCTTATCCATTAAATGTTTACTCCAAACCATATTCTAACACATCTCCTAATATACCTTGGCACCTGCCATATTCCCTAGATTCCTGTCGTCAGAATTATTGACATTTTCTCCACATCAACAAAGCTGACCTACTGATACTGAGCACATGCCTGCAACTTCTTTATGTCATGAAAAGAGTCCTAGAAATGTAAAATTATTCTATACATAGATAAAAAGAAATTGGCAGTGTAAAAACTATTAATGCTTTTTCAGTTCTAAAACTGGAGCAATAGTCTGCTGTGCCCAGTTACAAAAGGAAAGGAACCATTTATTCCCTGAAATAAAATACATGGAGAAAGGTGATGGGTAACTGTGGATCATTACATAAACGTGAAATTTTCTAATGTTAGCAGAACCAGTACTATACTAAACCATTAGAAAATATATTCAAAATACAATAGACTAAGGCACATGCCAATGCCCTTTGAAAACAAAGAAAAGGCGCTGACTCCAGCAAAAACTGGTTTAGGACCTAAAATATGTTTTATCATCAAAAAGACAGAAAATGCAAAAGCACTTTCCACCATTTAGCACTTGTATGCAGTTATTATAAAAAAATGTGCTACTGTATATTTGCAAACTGAATTTTATCTAAGTTAGTCTCATAGTGAAGCATCTCATCCACCTGAGAAGATTGTACATCAGTATTCCTGAAATACAGCTAAGGAAGTTTAAATTTCTCTTTGAAAAGAAAGTATGGTCATTGCTCAAAGCAATGTATTAGAGGAAAGAAAATTTATCATATATGTGATGTCAGTTGGTATGTATTCCATAAACAGGCTTGTAAAATCAGAGACTTTGTATAAATGAGAATGAAAGGAACTCACATATGACTGCATGTATATTCTGCATATATACATGCATGTGTATGTGCTGTTGTGAACTTGACTGTATCATAATTATATTTGCACAATAACTTAATTTTAACATTGTATATGGAATGCTTATCAGGACCTTTCCTTCTGTCACTTAGTCATTTAACCATGGAATATGGTAAAATATAAATGAAAACCTAAGTAGAAGGTGAAAGTCATTTGCCATAGGAGCTTTCCAAGGTACATATTTTTCCCTTAAAAATACATAGAACAGAGAATACATAAAAGCTGACACAGAAAATATTTCTACAGCCTCAACTATTATGTAATTACTAACTGATATCCATCTCTTTCACTGCTGTCCCACAATGAGCCCAATTACAGTTCATTATTTGCTTCCTAATTGCCAGGTAGTGGGTAGCAAAGACTCTCCATCCTTTTGTCACTTTATTGCTGGTGACTGGGACACTGCCTAGGAATAGCACAATCTAGTTCAAGATGCTATCCTAACCTAGCCCCAGTTGAGGTTAGAATTGCACTCAGAAGTAGGTCATGGGAGACGTATCTTTTCCACATTATGTACGTAAAATTGTATCAGAGCACGGTGGATCTTCTATTCCATTGAAAATGCAAAAAGCCAGGTTCCCTGCTGTAATGAATAATGACTGAAGTAGAAGGGGGAAAATGCCTACACATACACTAGATTATCTACAAGTTTGGCAGTTAAGTTTCTTGTTTGAAGATAAGAGATGTACTTGTCAAGTTTTTTTCCTGACTCATATAGCAAGGATTTAACTTAGTCTTCCTCACTGAAAACCATGATTAATATTTGAAGATCTTTCTGACAAAATATAACGATGTAAGTTACAAAATATAGTTTTTAGGATATGACTTTTAATTTAGACCTTTAAATTGCCTTGTCAGCAATGGAATGTGTATAAAATAGTATCAACAACATCCCTTGAGTTACTTTAAAATCATACTATAAAGTCATTATTTTAAAACTTTGCTTACAGAACAGCATGGCATGGAAGACTGCATCTAATCTAAGAATATATTCCCAAATGAATAAAAGAGTGTGCACTTAAGTTTCAAACTTAAAAAATAAATTCCCCTCTAGCATTACGCTAGGGAAAGGCACTTCATGTGGAAAGAGTGATTGCACTTAACATTCTGAAACCCTGCTTACACGGTTATAACCTTTGTCATCGCTAAATGCTGAGGGGAAACTTTTAACTTTAATGATACACTAGAATGGGTATCACAGCAGAAATCATCTTTTCCAGCATGCCCTATCAAAAAATTTCTAGTATTGCTGTGAAATCACTTCTAACTGCAAGATACTGCACATCATTAAATGCACTGAGTGGGCTGTAATACAAGATCTACTGAATGAAATGCTACTCTGTCATTTCAGTAAAGATCAGCATGGATCAATATCAGTATCTTTTCAAACCCTTTTTTTAATACGTTTTAGTCACACTCAAAGCTACTTTTTGAAAACAGTATTTGTATTCAGTAAAATTTACCAGTAGCTTGTCCACTTAATAATCACCTACTTTTTTCATCTTTAATATTTCCTATTGGTTCACCAACTGTTGCCTTTTATTACGTGTCACAAGTGTCACTTACTTACATTTTGTCCATAGGTTGTCATTACTATTTACTGGGTAACCTAAGACAGCAGATGCTAAACTTTTCATTAAAAAAACACAGGCTAACTAGACAGACACCAAACCAGAATCGCAACTATATACATTCATGTGCCAGTAATCTCAAAAATGATGAGGTTTTTTCCTCTAATATTTGTCATCTCAGAGGAGTTGTTGAAACCTTAAGGATTTTCCTGTGATGTTAAATGTGGCAGTCCATAATACTTCTGTTCTTTCCTACCTTTCTGGGTATGAACAAAACAAAACTAATTTGGTAGCTTTTGAATCATAAGACAGTTATATCAAGGAGAGAACAAAGTGTTTTCTTAGTACTTCACCTAATTTCAGAAAAATTATGTCAGAATAACAGTGGGCTCATTAGAAAGTAATTCAGGGTCCAGTTTTTTGTGGGGAAGGTAATAAATATTTAGAAAGAAACCAGGCAAGTGTAATCTTTTTGAAGCCCCCCATTGTCACCAGATTGAATCAAAATGATTGATAATAAAGCTGGGGCTTGGGTGGGTTGTGATTATTTTTAGCAATTTTNCATCTGTACTTCCTATCGCTCCATTTTATTATATTGAAGCTATAATCTCAACACCTAGAAGAAAGGTAAGGGAACAAAGACACAACCATGGATGATTTCTATGTTTTGCCCTAGGACACCTGCTCATTGAGTGCTCCTACACAAAATCCAGTGCAGTCACTGTGGAGCTTGGCTGTCCTCCACACACATCAGAGCTCCAGGGTTCACA
>WAAD01021094.1:220565-260505 GCA_013389945.1 Fregata magnificens | reverse complement strand
TCAGCCGGTGTTTCCTTTATCAACACTTTTGATTTCAGAATCACAATTTTCATGATAATGTACAAATGGGAATACTGAGGCAGATATATATAAGACGGCTGATCTCCTTGGGTAACAGGCAACACATCACAGAGCCACACAATCATCTTTATCATTTAGGGTGGGAGGCATATGACTAAAAGTTGATAGAATCATAGAATAGTTTGGGTTGGAAGGGACCTTTAAAGGTCATCTAGTCCAACCCCTAGATGTAATTGTTTAGATTTCCTCTAAATTCCTTCTAGGAGTACTTCTAAAAAGTGGTTTACCTCATCATTAAGTGACGGCCTGATAATGCATTCATTATCAGAATTGTAAGCATGCCTTTCTCTGCACTGACTCTAAGGGGAGTTAACAATTTCAGATGCACACATCTGAAGCTAGGTGAGGTGAATCCTCTCTACACTGATGTCTACATCAATGCCTACAATGCATAGTGTTAAGATAACCACCCTAGCACTTGAAAATTGTATCATCAGCATTGCAGTAGAGTATGGAAAGAAGGACGTCATCAAAATGAGAATAAAAAAGCCTGAGTGCTGTCAGCTGCTGCTGACACACAACCAAGAGAAATGGCAGATTCCTGGCAGTAGCTAGGCAGAGTGCCTAAAGAGCTAGAAGAATTTCTGTGAGGGGAGGGGAGAAAGAAGGAGGTGCAACTCCCCTTATTACCAAACATCTTCCTACCGCTCTGAGTACAGCAGAAGCAGTACATTAACATAGTTCTGCCCAGACTAATATACCCTGCTTCCTATCGTGAGTCACAGCAGTTTTAACTTGTATGAAAGGGCTACAGTGGCACACAGTGATTTAATCTTTTCACAGTGAGCTCTCCCAGTAATAAGCAACCCCAGATCACCGCAGCAAATGTGTTTCAGATGAGGTTATGAGTCATTCTGAGGGAACAAAAGTAGCCCATTTAAGTCTCACCGCTACTGAGTACATGTACTGAGTACGTTTCAGAGTCCTTCATGTACAAAATTCTCTCACAACCTGCATCCAGCCAGACCTGTTGTTACTATTTTGCATTTAATAGGATTTCTATAACCAGGTAAAAACACCTCATTATCTGAAGTAGTCTCAAATAATACATAGGCAATTCTCTATGTATTAGATAATATTCTCTAAGATTTCAAGACACGTCCCAGATTTTAAGAGCTGTCACCTCATCATTTAAACTAAGGATTTTGAAGTGCTTAGTAAGTGTTAATTATTTAAGCCTCACAACACCTTTGTGACCAAGTAAATGAGCATTATCAAGGCAATTTCCATCGCTGTCGCACACTTTTAGAGTTGTAATGAAAAGCTGCTCAGGGGTCCAGGCATTAGAAGCCTCAGTTGAAAAGAACTGCAAGTACATTTGTGTAGAAAGCCAAAAAGTACAGAAATTGACTCAGAAGACAGCTTAATTGTTTTCTATTAACATTCAAACTGAATGGCTTTATAACACGTTTCTCCCCTGAAAATGAACAAGCCACATTTGTAGAGAAAGGTCCTTTCATCAAAAGGTATTTTTCAATTTAGAGGGAAAGATGGAAATAGAACAAGGAAGCAGCTACAGAAAGGAGATCTATACCTCATCTTTGTTTGTAGGGAAGAGGATCAGAGATACAAAGGTGGATACTGGCATGGACTGAAAATAAGGATCTAAAATCCCCAGCTTTTTGTGCCTCTCTGCTTCCAATTAACATGGGGGTAAGTTTGAAAGTAGAGTGTATGGTATAGATGGCTTGTATAGCTAAATCAATCTTCTATGTGTGAGAAAAGGTATACACATGAGAGGAAAAGCATATACATCAGCCACTAAGAGGAATCTTTGCATACTTAGCATGCTCCATACTTACACACTCGTGTGCTGTATTTATATCTATTTTACTTATTCCTATGATAAAAGGTATTGTAGTTTCAGCTGGGATAGAGTTAATTTTCCTCCTGGTAGGNACTGGCTGGGCATCCATCAGCAGGTTGGTAAGCAATTGCATCATGCATCACTTGCTTTGTGTATTCTTTTATCATTACTATTATTTTATTTTATTTCAATTATCAAACTGTTCTTATCTCAACCCATGACTTTTTTTCACTTTTACTCTTCCAATTTTCTACCCCATCCCACTGGGAAGGGAGTGAGCGAGAGGCTGTGTGGTGCTCAGTTGCCAGCTGAGATTAAACCACAACAAAGGATAAAAATAGATTAAAACAAGGGTTATCCCTCCATTTAAAAATCTAGTTAAAAATGTTCAACTACAAGTTTTGCTGTGGTCCTCACTGCTGATATAATCCAAAAAGGTATATGCTGCTTGCAACTAAAGATAATAAAGAGGACTAGGTTTTACCTCTTGAGAAGTCACAGGAAATACTTCACAGATAAAAGACAAGGTGAGGATATAGACAGCTTATAAATTACCAGCACAATTACCATCATGCAGTATTATTTTTCCATGGCTTCAGTCCTAATGAGCTAATCAGAGAGGATATCACACATTATCTACTTTCTCAGACAAGTTGTTAAAATACAAAATGTAAAAAGACTCTGCAGCTGAATCACAGAATCCAAAGTACTGAAGGTACTTTTGCATACGTCACTTCTACATTCTCTTTAACCAAGACAATTATCTTGTGTCTTGTGAGGTTTCATTTAGAAACACTTCAGCAGCAAGAAGTGACAATCTAATCCTCAAAATGTAACTTGGTTTGTTTGGTTAGGAGCCATAATTATCAAGAAAAGCAAGTTAAATTTGAGTATAGGAAAATACAGTATTTGCTCATCAGTTACAGTATTTGTTGTTATTCTTCATGAATCATAAGAAAATAGTGGTTTTATTTCAGAAGGAAACTGCTTTCATGAGATGTTATTATCTCTCCTGTTCACTTAACTGAAACCTTCTTGGAACCACCAGCCGTACAGTAAAAAATCTGTGCCTGCAATAGAGTATAATGTCAAATGACAACAATCATACCGTTATTCAGTATCAACAACAAATAATTAAAGAGTGAATGAACCTGACAGAAGACCTTTAAGATATTGCTAAACTCTATATGGATAAACTGAATGTTTACAACACATCTAGTGATTTCATCAGTCTTAATTGTAACTGTGGCTGGGTGAAAAGCTCACATGCTCTAAAAATAATGAAGAATGTGTCAAATGTTTGAACAGAAACAACTAACTTCTGCCCAAATATTTATTGTTTTGCAAATAATCAGAAACTGGGGGAAATGATGGTAGTTGCAAGAGAAAGTCTATTTTCTGTACACACAAAAGAAGGTAACTTAAGCAGCAACTTTGAGTAGTAAACTCTTTGAGTATATTTAATATCGAGAGTTTCCTTCTCCCTACTGTAGAAATATTTACAAAATACCTTGCATTTTAAATAGAAAAAGAATTGTTCTATATTGATGAGCTCACATAACATATGCTGTTGTTACCAACACGCAAACAATACATTCAGTGTTCAAGGTCAGGTTGGATGGGGCTTTGAGCAACCTGATCTAGTGAAAGATGTCCCTGACCATGACAGGGAGTTGGACTTGATGATCTTTAAGGTCCCTTCTAACCCAAACCACTATATGATTCTATAATTCTATTGGTCGTACTCTTGTTTCCTCTGTATAAAATAGGATTATTCCCTGTGGCTTAAAAGGAAGCAACAGAGAGCTGAATAATGTAGCTGTTGAACTGAAGACATAATTTAACAAAAAATATGATTCTTCAAAAACTGTGCGAGCAAATCTATATTTATCAGTATTTCTGCATTCTGCTTCAGGAAGACAGAGTAAACATAAAGTATGTAAATGACAGACTATAACAGTAAACCCAGCAAGGAACACACATGCACACACAAAGGTGAAATCATCTATAAAGCTGTTATGATTTGATGTGGTAGTATGATTATAAAAGGTTTGTATCAGGTTGAATTACTGGGCTTCAATGGCTATATTATTCACCTTCACTAAATCTAATTTTAATACTTGTGACACGACACCTGAACAGAAGAAAAACATTAAGGATTAGCTCCTTGTGTATGCTGAAGAACAAACTGAAATTCATTACAGGGTAGAAAACCAACTGCAAGTTGTCTATGGAAGAAAAAATGCTTCAGGAATGAAGAGGAATCTCTATTAGCAGACTATTGGAAAACTGAATGTCTCTGACCAGTTCAGAAATCCAGGCTGGAGAGCAGGATGAACAGTGAGGATTTTGGACTTCATGAAAACCCAAAGCCTTTATGAAAAGCAATCCCAGAAATATTCTGAACTATTCTTTATAATTCTGAAGAAAACAGTTCCAATGTAATCAGAAGATCATCCTCTTTACTGGATGCATGACTTCACAGATCAGAGAAAGGACTGAGGCAGGCTTCAATTTTAATATTTAATGTTTAAAGATGGACATTTTTGAACATTTCTTTTAAAAAGTCTTTAACATATTAAAATTTCCATCATGCTAAATAGATTCTGAATGGTACTTTTTTAAATAGAAAAAAAAATCATAATGCTGTTGTCTTGAAAGTTTCAAAGACCAAATCAATCAGACAATGGCCTTCAAAGCTTTAATCAGAAAAACCTGCACTTTTGCCCAATGCTTCATGTTGAAATGAAGGAGTATTATGACTGTTAAATCAAAGGCAGAGTCATATGGATCCCAAGATTAGTCTGGCCAATATGAAGTCCATGGATTTTTTTTAACCAGGAATGGTGAAGAAAGGAGATGGCTACCCCCAATCAAGAGAGGAAGAGGTGGCCCAGGTTGGAAAGCAAAGAGTGCTGGTGGATGTGGACAAGATAGGCCTTATAACCAACAAAAAAGCTAAAGGGGGCCCCATCCTGATGTTAGGAAAGCCAAATCCATTCAGAGTTTAATCTGGTGAGGGATGTGAAGGGCAACAAGAAGGGCTTGTACAGGTATAGTAGCAGAAAAAGGAAGATGAGGGAAAATGTGGGTCCACTACTGAATGGGGCAGGGGATCTGGTGACAAAGACCACGAAGAAGGCCGAGATACTCAATGCAATCTCCACGTTGGTCTTTACCAAGAGACAGGAACATACTGGGGCGAATCCAGCGAAGGCCCATGAAGATGATTAAGGGATTGGAGAATCTAACATACAAGGGGAGGCTGAGGGAGCTGGGGTTGATCAATCTCAAGCAGAAAAAGTTCAGGAGGATTTGATCAATGTTTATACTCATACATGAAGCAAGTGTCTTGGGTTTATGTGGCAAGGTTTTGGTAGCGGGGGGCTGCAGAGGTGGCTTCTGTGAGAAGATGCCAGAAGCTGCCCCATGTTGGGCAGAGCCAGTTCCAGCTGGCTCCAAGATGGACCCATCTCTGGCCAAAGCTGAGCCAATCAGTGACGGTGGTAGCACCTCTGTGACAACGTATTTAAGAACAGGTAAAAAAATGTTGTGCAACAGCAGCTGGGAGAGAGTAGTGAGGATATGTGAGAGAAACAACTATGTAGACACCAAGGTCAGTGAAGAAGGAAAGGGAGGAGGTGCTCCAGGTGCTGGAGCAGAGATTCCTTTGTAGCCTGTGGAGAAGACCATGGTTATGCAGGTTGTCCCCCTGCAGACCATGGAGGACATGGTGGAGCAGATATCCTCTCTGCAGCCCATGGAGGACCCCACACCAGAGCAGGTGGATATACCTTGAAGGAAGCTGTGACCCCTTGGAAAGCCCATGCTGAAGCGGGCTCCTGGCAGGAACCATAGCCTGTGGAAATAAGCCCATGCCAGAGCATGGCAGGACCTGTGACTCTGTCTGGGACCCATGCTGGAGCAGTCCATTCCTGAAGGACTGTACCCTGTGGAAAGGATGCATGCTGGAGCAGTTTGTGAAGAACTGCAGCCTGTGGGAAAGACTCACATTAAAGAAGTTCATGAAGGACTGTATCCCACGTAAGGGATCCCACACTGGAACAAGGGAAGAGAGTGAGGAGGAAGAATTGGCAGAGACAAAGTGTTATGGACTTACCACAACACCCATTTCCCATCCCCCTGAGCTACTTGGAGGAGGTAGAGAAGTCAAGAATGAAGATGAGTCTAGGAAGAAGGGAGGGGTGGGGGGAAGCTGGTTTTAGATTTGTTCTTATTTCTCATTATTGAACTCTGATTTGATTAGTAATAAATTAAATTCATTTCCCCGAGTCTGTTTTGCCTGTGACTAATTGCTGAGTGATCTTCCTGTCCTTATCTTGACCCATGAGTTTCTTCATCTTATTTTCTCTTCCTGTCCAGTTGAGGAGGGGGACCGATAGAATGTCTTGGTGGGCATCTGGCAGCCAGCCAAGGTTAACCCACCACAGCATGGAGTAAAGGAAATGGAGCCAGACTCTTCTCAGTGGTATCCAGTGCAAGAACAAGAGGCAATGGGCACAAACTGAAATACAGGAAATTCTGTTAAAACACAAGAAAACATCTTTTTATTGTGAGGGTGGCTGAACACTGAAACAAATTGCACATAGGGATTATGGAGTCTCCATCCTTGGAGATATTCAAAACCCAACTGGACATGACCTGAAACAACCTGCTTTAGTTAACCCTGTTTTGTCGAAGGGGATTGGATTAGATGGTCTCTAGAGGTTCCTTCCAGCCTCAACTATTCTGCGATTCTGTGAAATATTAAGCTTTCTGAAGTTGAGTTTAAGTAGGACTTGTGTTGCATAGAAATTATATTGGCTCCCTGCAGAAAGGCAAATTGCACTCCTCAGTGTTCAGCTATGCACATGAGTCTGCAGGTTGAGAATATAATTTTAAGATCTTTGAACACAATTTATGGGTAGAAAAGTTGGGAAAAATAAGTGACCATTCTATAACTGATAATAGTGCATTGTAAATATTTATATAGCAACATGCCCATGTGTATTTACTTCACTGCAACGCAGAAAATGCAGTTAAAATCTTGCAGAAAAGTGTCTTCTGCTGTTAATATTCAGCAGTTCTTATTAAGTTCAAGATCATGTCTTGCCTGATTTATTTATTTTTAAATAAAGAATATTTTCTTAGCCCTGAGAGCATTGTTTGAAAGAGCAAAATACTTCTACAGGCAAATATGGTGAAAATTAAACTCCGGCTTGTCTATACAAAGGCAGGAAATACTAATGCCTTAAAATAACCAAAGCATATGGTAATGACCGACGTGAAAAGCAAATTGTAAAATAATAATAATAAGACTGTAGAATAAATGCCCACAACCAGCAGATATCTCTAGAGTACTCTTAAATGTCTGATCACAATGAATTATGGATATTTCCTGGTTTTGTTCTTTTCCCTGTGGAAAACTGATCACTGACCTGCCTAGCACATGCTGGATGCACTTGCCCAAGGACAATCTAATCACAGAAAATAGGGAGGCAGCATGTGTTAAATCCCAACCCTAATCAAGGCTAAAGGGGAAAGGCCACAATTTCTACCATATTTGAAAAATTTAAAGCACTTATCAGCCCTCTGCAGGAGAGGACTCTGATGGCTCTGCATTTGAAAGAGAATAATCATGTGGTTTTCAGCTATGCTGGTTTATGCTGTGATCATTTTAAAATGTGAAAGCAAAAGGCTACAAGCAAACATAAGAGTGCATATTAGAAGCAAATCACATTAAGTAAAATACTCAAGATGTACTCTGGGGTAAAGACTTGTAGCCTATATTAATTTAATGCACAAAATAGCATAACAAATACAGGCGTTGCAGATCAAGCTGTGGTTCACTATGATGAGCTAGTTGTTAAAAGCAGATAGACAGACGTCTGAGAAAATGAACACTAAACAAATGCTGAGAAGGCTTTTACTACTAGCCATAATGCCTAAGACTTTCCCATGTGTGTCCTGTGAAAGACTTCCAGTTTCCCATTTTAAAAAGTTGTTGTAACTACTTCTGAATGCAAACTCTAAGGAAAGTGGAAAGGACAGCTTTAAAACAGCCTTTTCCTCTTCAGATTCTTACCTGGCATGGGGCCACAGTAATCTTTCAGGGCACCAGAAAAGTCACCTGAGGCCAAAAGCTCTTTCAGAATTTATCTAGAACTGGTAATTCGAGTGGAGGGGCAGCTGTCACCTCCAGCAGCAGGAGGCTGCTGCCTGCAGTTGACTGTACAGGTAAAATTTACTCCAAATTCTTCACAGCCTTTGTGCTGTGCTCTGGGCTCCTTCTGCAGCATTTTACAGGACAGGATGGTAACTTCTGGCAGTGGCATATAAATGTTGTAGCTGGAGGCACATTCCCTCCCATATGTGTGAATCTGCTTTAATATAGGGGCAGTTAATAAGCCTGTTGATTTGGGAAGGGGGTTTTGAGATCAAAATTAGTACAGTTGAACAGGATTGTGATGGGCAAAGTCATGTGTGAAGTGCATATATTCATTCTTTTATTAAAAAATCCTAAAGAAAAAAACATCACAACTATTTACAAATAAAAAGATTCCTCTTGTCATTAATTTAAACTGTACATGCTATTGTCAGCCTGTTTGGCAGCGGGGCCATTCTGTGAGTGGAACAGAGATGGTAAGGCAGAACAGCAAAATATTTTTCCTTCGCTGAACTCCTGAACATATAAATGTTGTCATGGCCCACTATACACTTAGATGTTACCACATATGAAAGGGTGAGGAAGGACTGGAAGCAGCGTTGTCTACAGCCACTCCCAAAGTAGATTAGGGTATGATTCATAGGCTAGAATACTAAGCACTCCTGAGACATTCAGATAAAACAATTTGGCTCCCTTCTTATGTCTTACTGAAATATACATCTGGTGGATAAATGCAGGTCATTTTCATAGCAGTGTAGAATCAAATATACTTTGTCTTTTTTCTCCTTGGCATACTTTTGCCAACATTATCAATACTAGCTGTTCAAAGCATTCCAATACCATGACTGAAATCTTCTAAGATGTTGGAATATTGTAAAAATAACATATTTACTGTTACTTTATTAACGTCCTGGGTTTAGATCATAGAGAGTAAAGTAGGTGAACCTATCTTTTTTTCTAGAATAATACTTTAGCTTTCTCCTGGAAGTTATAGGCTATTCTGCAATAGGAATGGTATCTTTACCAAATAAATTATCACTGCATAGCAATGAATCCAGGATTCCTTAAGCACGAAGGAGAGCAAGCAGGAAGGAGCATACATATAGTTCAGTGACATGGGTATTGACCTAGCAATTGGGAGACCAGTATTACAGTCCTGCGCTAAATACTTGCTTTGTTTGTGGTAGAAAGATATGTTACTTCCTTTGGAAGGGGGACCAGAGCTAACATTCCCCTCTCCTGAGTCAGTACCCTGAACATCGTGCTCAAGAAAAAAATACCCTTCCGTGTATTTTGAGGAGCTCCCAGCTGTAGCTGTGGGCTGTGTGCTCTGCAGGAGAGCAAAGTGGGAAATGATGAAAATCCAGTCAGGAATAGCATGAGGCAAGTGATAAACTACTCAGTTGTGTCATGGAAGAGGCCATTCTGGGCACGCACAGAGGCAGAGTTGCATGTTCCTGAGGCACTTACCAGAGACAAGTCTGGTGTCTCTGGGCCTTATATTCTTTAGAAGTGAAG
The DNA here is from genome assembly GCA_013389945.1 of Fregata magnificens. Lineage (NCBI taxonomy): Eukaryota > Metazoa > Chordata > Aves > Suliformes > Fregatidae > Fregata > Fregata magnificens. The sequence goes on along the minus strand of WAAD01021094.1, from coordinate 250,933 downwards.
GAAGAAAATTTTTAAGCTCAGTCTGTCCCATACTAATCTGAATCTCAGAATAAAACAAGTAAATAATTAGTTCATACTGTGACACCGAGAGCCTCAAACTCCTGTTCACAAAATCCAAAAGACATTTCAGTACTTGAGACTCTGAAATGGCCTCAGGATTTTCTTAAAGTGAGAAAATCAAACATGGCATTTAGCAACATTCACAGCATGACAAACAAAGCACTTGTATGAATTAAAAAGGGGGTTAGAGGAACAAGAAACCTTTTTTTCTTCCTTCAATAAGAACAGTTTGAATTTTTCTTTTTAATATTTCTCAGAAATCTTACATATTTTAAGGGACAGAGAAAGCACATTCTGAAAACAGCTGTTATGAAATGGAAGCAAGTTCAAGGAGTCTTTTTCTAGTGTTTCTTAGCATTAGATCTGAATATACACATAACCTCCATCCCTCCCTCCCCAGATTATGCCAGTTTTAAGATAAAACATAGATCTTAACTTCCTAACTGTATTTAAAAGTATATTTTCTTTTACAAAGACTTAAATCTTAAAATACAAAATGATTTTTCACTTGGCTTTAAAGACTAACTATTCTGAAAACTTTGATAAAATCTAATAAAAATTGAACAATCTAATGAAGTACTGCAGTAATTTAGAATGGTGGTTAAAACTATAACCACAGCAACAAAGAATAAGAAAGGTACTTTCCATCTCTGTGTTGTCATGATTACAGAGCTATAATGGAAGATGTAATGGTTTATTTAATTAAATGTTTAAAAATGCAGTAATTATTCAGATCCTACCAATCTTTTCTTCAATTTAAATAAAAATATATACACATGTATAGAACAGCTTGGCTAGGATAGTCTAACAAAAAGGTGGCTGAAAGAGGACGTGACTGTCTTCATCCGTACATTAAATGTTCTATCTCAGGGAAAGAGAAGACCTGTGTAAGCTATATTAGTACATCAATAAATGGAAATCAGCTGATCATGACAGCATCCAGTCATAAAATTGGGGGAAGTAAACTTTCTAAAAATCAGAGCAGAGATGTTCTGGAAGAGGAACAAAAATAGTTCAGGAAAAATTGAAATCCCAGCTATAGCACTTCTAAAATGGCATGGGACTGATTTATGAAAGGAATTCAGTGTGTTCATGCCTATGGGTACACCTACGTTAACAAGTAACCTAGTAGCAGTTAGGAGTAGGAGCAGATGTGTGGATCAATGAAGTTGATGCTGAGTAGTCAACATCCACAATATATGCATTTCATACAATCATAGAATAGTTTGGGTTGGAAGGGACCTTTAAAGGTCATCTAATCCAACCCCCCTGCAACGACCAGGGACATCTTCAACTAGATCAGGTTGCTCAGGGCCCTGTCCAGCCTGACCTTGAATGTTTCCAGGGATGGGGCATCTACCACCTCTCTGGGCAACCTGTTCCAGTGTTTTACCACCCTCATTGTAAAAAATTTCTTCCTTATACCCAGTCTAAATCTACCCTCCTTTAGTTTAAAACCATTACCCCTTGTCCTGTCACAACAGGCCTTGCTAAAAAGATTGTCCTCATCTTTCTTATAAGCCCCCTTTAAGTACTGAAAGGCTGCAATAAGGTCTCCCTGCAGCCTTCTCTTCTCCAGGCTGAACAACCCCAACTCTCTCAGCCTGTCTTCATAGGAGAGGTGTTCCATCCCTCTGATCATTTTTGTGGCCCTCCTCTGGACCCGCTCCAACAGGTCCATGTCTTTCCTGTGCTGAGGGCTCCAGAGTGGGATGCAGTACTCCAGGTGGGGTCTCACTAGAGCAGAGTAGAGTGGCAGAATCACCTCCCTCGACCTGCTGGCCATGCTGCTTTTGATGCAGCCCAGGGTACGGTTGGCCTTCTGGGCTGCAGGCACACATTGTTGGCTCATGTCCACCTTTTCATCCATCAGTAATACCAAGTCCTCCTCCACAGGGCTGCTCTCAATCCTTTCATCCCCCAGCCTGTATTGATAACAGGAGTTGCCCCAACCCAGATGCAGGACCTTGCACTTGACCTTGTTGAACCTCATGAGGTTCACATGGGCCCACTTCTCCAGCTTGTTCAGGTCCCTCTGGATGGCATCCTGTCCTTCAGGTGTGTCAACTGCACCACTCAGCTTGGTGTCATCTGCAAACTTACTAAGGGTGAACTNGATCTCCATCTGGACATTGAGTTGTTGACCACTACTCTCTGGATGCAACCATCCAACCAATTCCTCATCCACCGAATAGTCCACGCATCAAATCCATATCTCTCCAATTTAGAGAGAAGGATGTTGTGGGGAACCGTGTCAAAGGCCTTACAGAAATCCAGATAGATGACATCCATAGTTCTTCCCTTGTCCACTGACATAGTCACTCCATCACAGAAGGCCACTAGGTTGGTCAGGCAGGACTTGCCCTAGGTGAAGCCATGCTGGCTGTCTTGAACCACCTCCCTGTCCTTCATGTGCTTTAACATAGCTTCTAGGAGGATCTGTTCCATGATCTTCCGAGGCACAGAGGTGAGGCTGACAGGTTGGTAGTTCCCAGGGTCATCTTTTCTACCCTTTTTAAAAATGGGTGCATTTCAGTGGGGGTGGTTTTGACTCTCTCTACTCTAGTCCCAAGGACTGAATGTCCATTAGCCATTGCGTGAAATGTACACTTCACATATATTTTCACGCTTAATTTCATCTGAAAGTAATCCAATTTGTGGTCTCTGATGCCCCTCCATGATGAAAACCAAATGTGAGAACGGAAATATTTGGGAGAATTGCTTGAAAAATGCTCTGCAGTTCAAACTAAAAAGCTAATGTGGATGCACCCATCTGGTAGCAAAATCAGAATCCACTGAATTTTGAGAGGGAAGTTGCATATAGATGTTCACATTTAGTTTAAAAAATACTTCTATAGCACTGCAGATATTTTAGAATGTGTGTTCACATATAACAAAGGAGAATATAAGGATCAGTCTATTAACTTATTTGGCAGAAAGCAGTAGTAGAAGATATACAAGGTCTTGTGGTGTTTCAGAGTTGAAACATATTTTGTGGAAAGTGATGGATATCAGTGTCTTTCACCCCTTAATGTTTCATAAGGGCAGTTTTTATTCTTGTTCTGTTAGAAGTTCAATCTTAAAAATAAACATAGTAAAAACACAATTTCTATAATTCGAATGTACCTTAATAATATAGATACAACTATAGATATGTGTTAGAGCTAAGAGGGGACCACAAGAAATCAACTCATGGTGGATTTCCATATTTTTAAATGCATTTTTCTTTAAATCAGTAACTTAACTCTTCACAAAATAAATATCTACAAAAAATATAGTTTTACAGCTAAGCATTCCTTCTCCATTTTGACTGCACTTTATATTATAATAGATAATGCAAGAAATACATAAAACAATAAGAAATTTCAAAATGAACTGTTAATGCATTTCATTTATAAAATATAAAAATAGTGTATTTCAACATTTTCAGGACTCCTTTCTTCCCCTTTTTCTCCCTGGCCTCAAAGGACATACTGACAAAATCAAAATCAATTTTATGAAGTGTTTTGATCTTGACAGAGTTGCACTGTTCTCTGGAAAAGGGCCTGACTCAATTTGTGTCTAAACTGTTCTTGTTACAGTGTTGACCTTGCATCATCAGCCACAAATTATAAACTGTTTCTGATGAATCTTTAGAAAAGATATAACAGATTTAATCTGCAGATTAAAGCAGATTCCTGCTGCCCAGAGACTCATACCAACTGTTTCATAAACACAGTTACTGAATCTCTATCAGCCATTTAAATTAATATAACGAGAAAAGGTAAAATATCATTTTAACAAAGCAATGAAATTACTATAATCCTAACAAGGACAAAGCTGATGAAATGCAAAAGTGTCCTATACAGGAAAGTACATGCAAATAGACACTTATAGATAAGTCTAGTTAAAATGTTAGGGGATTTTAGGACTTTATTGGCATCATAAAGGCGGCACAATTTTACACCTATTATTCCCTAAATTTACTTCAGTTACTGTTCAGAGAACAGCTGAACTGCTTGAAATTTCGTGTGGGGAAGAAGGAAGAGGAAACAAGGGTTGATAACCCTTCCAGCAAGACAAACAAACAATACTTTGAAAAGAATCCTTTGCAAGTTCATCTCAATTTTAATTTCTGCAGAAAAAAAATTTGTATCATATGTCATAGGTATATGTATGAGCTTCTCTGAAAAGACTTCAAAATCTCAGTAGAAAAGCCATAATTGTTTTACTTTCCTAAATTGGACTTTGCGATACATCATGGTCGTTCTATAACACAGCCTCTGTCCCTGCCTCTGGCTTCTTCCTCACCATGACAGAACTCTGCTGATAACCCAAGACAGGGAGAATCGCACACTAGTTATGCACGAATGCTTAAAAAACCCTCTTCTTTACATTTGCTTTGATAATTATTTAATTTTATGCTGTATTACTTGTTTACTTACTATAGTTACATTACTTATTACTTAATATGGTTTTACAGTTGATATCAAGTAGAGAATTCACACAGCTGGGCCCTGTATCATCAGTCTGATCTTGGTGCCGGGGAAGCTTATGGAGCAGATCATCCTAAGTGTCATCACATGGCACGTATAGGACAACCAGGTGATCAGGCCCAGTCAGCATGAGTTTATGAAAGGCAGGTCCTGCTTGACTAACTTGATCTCCTTCTATGAAAAGATGACCCACTTAGTGAATGAGGGAAAAGCTGTGGATGTTGTCTACCTAGACTTTAGTAAAGCCTTTGACACCGTTTCCCACAGCATTCTCCTAGAGAAACTGGCTGCTCATGGCTTGGATGGGCATACTCTTCGCTGGGTGAAAAAGCTGGCTGGATGGCTGGGCCCAAAGAGTTGTGGTGAATGGAATTAAATCCGGTTGGTGGCCGGTCACAAGTGGTGTTCCAGAGGGCTCAGTATTGGGGCCAGTTCTATTTAATATCTTTATCAATGATCTGGATGAGGGGATCGAGTGCACCCTCAGTAAGTTTGCAGATGACACCAAGTTGAGCAGGAGTGTTGGGATCTGGATAGGCTGGATCGATCGGCCGAGGCCAATTGTATGAGATTCAACAAAGCTCAGTGCTGGGTCCTGCACCTGGGTCACAACAACCCCATGCAATGCTACAGGCTTGGGGAAGAGTGGCTGGAAAGCTGCCCGGCAGAAAAGGACCTGGGGGGTGCTGGTCGATAGCTGGCAGAATATGAGCCAGCAGTGTGCCCAGGTGGCCAAGAAGGCCAACAGCATCCTGGCTTGTATCAGAAATAATGTGGCCAGCAGGACCAGGGAAGTGATCGTGCCCATGTACTCGGCACTGGTGAGGCCACACCTGGAATACTGTGTTCCGTTTTGGGCCCCTCAGGACAAGAAAGACACGGAGGTGCTGGAGCGTGTCCAAAGAAGGGCAACAAAGCTGATGAAGGGTCTAGAAAACAAGTCTTCTGAGGAGCAGCTGAGGGAACTGGGGTTGTTTAGTCTGGAGAAAAGGAGTCTGAGGGGAGACCTTATAGCTCTCTACAGCTCCCTAAAAGGAGGTTGTAGCAAGGTGGGCGTCAGTCTCTTCACCCAAGTAACAATCAATAGGACAAAAGGAAATGGCCTCAAGTTGTGCCAGGGGAGGATTAGATTGGATATTAGGAACAATTTCTTCACGAAAGGGTTGTCAAGCATTGGAACAGGCTGCCCAGGGAAGTGGTTGAGTCACCATCCCTGGAGGTATTTAAAAGACACATAGGTGTGGTGCTTAGGGACATGGTTTAGTGGTGGACTTGGTAGTGCTAGGTTAGTGGCTGGACTTGATGATCTTAAAGGTCTTTTCCAACCTAAACAATTCTATGATTCTATGATCATCTATTAGAAAAAGCATGTAAACCCCATACACATACTTAAAGTGATTTTATAATTTTAGTAGTAGATAAGCGCTGCCATTAACATTAAATGAAGGCCCCCAACTGACCTCCTTTGTTTCCCTCTAGATGTCTAAAACGTATTGACTCCTATTCAAAAGCCACATGCAGGGGACTGAAAGGCAAAAAGTAATTTTATGCATCAAGCTCACCTTTGTAATGCAGCTGGTGCAGAGGACTGATGTGGTTGAAGTGCTTTTTCAGGTATGTTGTTCTGCTTTTCACAGCAGTTAAAGGCAACATTGCAACCAGATCTGTGTCCACAAGAACATGAACATTGTAAAGCCTGCCTGCTTTTTTTCTGGTTTACACCAAAGTAACTCTGTTTATTCCATGAAATTTTCTCTAGCAGAAGCCAGTAATCTGGCATAGCCGCCGCCTCTTAGTTTCTTTCTCGACAGAAACAGAGAAGAGGTTAACACAGAAGAACATGGCTCCATACCACTTTATCCCTCTCTAGTGTTTTCTCTTCACCACATAACAGAAATCTACCTATGGAGTAATGCACTTATACCATATAAAGGCTTCTGCAACAGCTTATGTTTTTCCCCTGTGGTATTTCCATGTGTAGATGTCTGCTTTATTTGCCACTTTAGTGCTCAATACTATGACAAAATATATGCTGTTACTGCCTAGGTGGAATGTTTCAAATAGTTTTAATTTTCTCACTTTTCAGTTAACAAATATATGGAGTTACAGGCTAAGATGTGGATACATTGAAGTTAGATCCAATGTTGAAACACTGTTTTGGAAACAGTTCTTTCCAGAAATAGACCCAAACACACTTTGAACTTCATAAATGTCCCTTTTGTGTTGCTCAATCTTCTTTTTCCATCCATTACTTTAAAACTTAAAAGCGTAGGGATACTGTGGGCATACGACTAGACTTGCCTATGCTAACACCAGTCCCATGAGATGAGCCTTCTAAAAATTCTGTCTTTAGTGCCCTTTGAATTCATTGAATTCATGCTAAAAGCACTTATCTTTCTGCCTCTGCCTGAGATGTTAGCAAATGCATTGGCAATGATCACAGCTAATCAGCAATGTTCACTTTCATAGGTGGGCATCCCTGCACATCTATTTCATATTCTGAGCTGTACAGATGTAAAATGCATAGGCTTTGTCTTGCTGATTTTGTACTCTGTTGTTCTGCTAGTCTGCAGTTTTATTTTAACTGCTTCATAATTTATTAATACCACTTTTCTCTAATCCTCGTTCAGCACACACAGCAGGGTAGCCTTCATTCAAGCAAAAGTCACAGTAGTCCAGGATTTCTGTAAAACTCTGCACCAACACAAAAATAAGATTTAAAAACTCAAGGTAGAATTAGATTCAGACTTGGGGGTTTGGGGCTCATTATTCAATACTTATTGAGGCAGAAGTATGATTTTAAACCAAAATGAACTCTGGGAATCTAATAATTGCCTTACTTCTGGTATGACTGTGGAAAGCTATTACACACCAGCCTATTATACCTCTTTGTTACACCACTCTACACTCACTGAAAGTCATGTACTTTTTTGTGCAGAAAAAAACTCTTAAGCAGATGCATTGAAAAAGAACAGATGTGTTCACAGAACAAATTTTCCATGCTCCATTTTCCACTATGTATGTTTGTTTGTTTATGGAAGTAGGAGCGGTAATTCAGGCAACGGAGGGTAAAGGACCTGACTATCCATACAAATCATATCTGTTTAAACATTGACTGGAAAGGACAATTCATTTTAAGGGATTTTCTTGGGTCTGTTTCTCTGACAAGAATTTCTATAACCTTTTTCAAAAATTAATAGGTTTTACACCCTTCAGTCACCTTTATGGGATAAAACTTGCTGTTGGTCTTAGGGAGCTCACTCCTGTACATCAGCTACTACTGAAGGGCAAGAGACAACCTTCCCTACAGGTGCTGCTTAGGGATAGCTTTCATATAGAGAGATGAACGTAAGTGAACCTATTTTACTATTAATTAAGGCTTTTGTTACCCTAAAAATGAATTATTGAAATAAAACATTTTTTTAATATGCACAGGAAGCCAATAACTAAACTCTAAAGCTTTTGTGCAAAACTTCTGAACATTAGCTTTTTTCAAAACTATTTCACCAGAGCTTGGTATTTTTTCACAGGAAAAAAAAAGATATATTATTTTCTTTATTTTTAGTGGTTATGTCTTTTGTAGAGAAAGCATGTAACAAGAATATCTGTCAGTGTCCTGGTTTTGGCTAGGATAGAGTTAATTTTCTTCCTAGTAGCTGGTATATTGCTGTGTTTTGGATTTAATATGAGAATAATGTGATAGTACACTGATATTTTAGTTGGTGCTAAGCAGTGTTTATACTAAATCAAGGACTTTTCAGCTTCCCATATTCTGCCAGCGAAGAGGTGCACAAGAAGCTGGGAGGGAGTATAGCCAGGACAGCTGACCTAAAATGGCCAAAGGGATATTCCATACCATATGACATCATGTTCAGTATATTAACTGTGGGAAGTTGTCCAGGGGGCAGTGATCGCTGCTCAGGGACTGGCTGGGCATAGGTCGGTGGGTGGTAAGCAGTTGCATCACTTGTTTTTCCTGAGTTTTGTCTTCTCTCTCTCTCTTTTGTTGTTTTCCTTTTTATTATTATTATTATTATTTTATTTCAATTATTAAACTGTTCTTATCTCAACCCACAAGTTTTTTCACTTTTACCCTTCCGATTGTCTCCCCCCATCCCACCAGGGGGAAGTGAGTGAGCAGCTGTGTGGTGCTTAGTTGCCGGCTGGGGTTAAACCATGACAGTCAGAAGCTCCAAAGAAAGCCTTCCACTCTGCCATTTATTGAGAAGTTCTATCTTCTGCATTCATTTTATAATACCGTTAGTTAAAAAGATTAAGTTTAGTTTAATATCCCTTATGGTTTCCTGCAGTCACATAGTAATTCATTACCCTCTGGAATGTTTTGTGATTGATGCTATAAGGCACAATAGGCTGGATTAATCAAAGAGATAACAAGTAGATTTTCCCCCCTTGAATATTAATGAATAACTGGAACTCCTATTCATTGACATTCAAAAACAGATAAAGAACCAGCAGGAAATCTGTAGTAAAGGACAACTGGCACCCAATTTCTGCCTTTAAATTAAAACTGGCAAAAAACATTTCTAGATAACAGCAGACTTAAATATTTATGAAGTGCAGTTTGTTTAATAACAGTCTATATCAACAATATATTAAAACAGTAATTATCAATACAATTATGTACTTTTTTCATATTTTAATAACTGGAAATATAATTTATACAACAGTAGTCAGTTTGCAACTGATAAGCACTGCCTCAGTACAATGCTTCCTACAACTCCTATGTTGGCAGAGAAGTCGGCACAGCTTTATCTCTTTTTCAAGCAACACCTCAGAAGGTACTCAAAAGGCCTCTCATTTTGGGTCAACCAGGAAATGGCTAAGTAAAATATACACAAATTAAATATGATATCCAAATTCCTAGTTTGGGCATGCACATTTTGAAGCCGTAACAAGATCACAATGTATCTTTAGGAAATTCCTTCCACTCTTATTATTACTGATGTCAGCCTGGCCTCTCCTTAGTGCTGTAAATGTTCGCATTTCTGCTAGCAGGTATGTACAAAATATCCCAAGCTCTCAGATTATTTCCCTTGTCTGGTTAACTCTGTTCAAAGTCATTCTCAGCATGCTCAACAAACGGCTGCAGAAAGGTCTGTCCTGGCTGGATTGGGCACCTGCATCCCACCAGTCGGAAAACGACCTGGCTGCATCTATACTTGTAAACGAGTTCCAGGGAACATCCCTGAGCACTGCAAGTCATTTGTCAACACTTGCATTCTTAAGAATGGCCTTTAGACAAAGTTTTCCCAAAGTCAGCACAGCCCAGGCTGTAATCTTAACAGGTGAAAACTGCCCCCAAAGAGAGCACATTCAATTTTTTAATATGAATACAGTCATATGGGCCAGGAACTTGCACCTTATTCTCCTTAATTCCAGGAGAAATCCTTAAGCACCTGGACATTACAAATGTCAGGCAGAGTGCATCTGAAGTTCTCTTTCAACTTTCTTTTAACCTGATTAATAATGTAGCTAGTATAGAAACTCAATGGGAGAAAAATGCAATGTGAGAATCCACTAATCTGATGGTTTGGGCATGTGGAAAAAAATGGGATTATATCTTCCCTGCACATCCAGGCAGGTTAGGGTTTTGAAAATATCCTTTTGGAGTGTAAACCATGCTATCATTAGGCTGTTCATTATTCCTGTCCTAGGTATTTCATGCTGGGATATTTTGACTATGTTTATACAGAGGAGTATAAACAAAAGTGAGTTCACGCTCAGTGTGCCAGGCTCACCGGGTATGAACCCAGTTCACAGAGCATTCATATCTGTTTGCATCCAGCACTGTATATCAACTGTTAGATATCCCCCTATTGAGGTTGTCACTGTCTGTGAAACCCTGTTCTCAGGTAATGACTTCTGTTATGCAGTATGTAAGAATAAGTGTACCTGACTCTGGGAAGCAGTTTCCATAACACAACAGGGAGTCCACAAGTTAGGCTTTACAACAATGAGTGCAATGAAGCAAGTTCTCCACAGTTGTTTTAAGTATATCTATCAGTGATTTGACTTTCAAAGATGCTGACTATACACAAATCCCAATGTAAGCAGATTAAAAGTGAAAACAGAAGCAGGAGTTTGCCAACCCTCCTGTAAAACAGCAACTGTATTTCATACAGTTGAAATACACAGTTGCTGATGTGAAACGTTAAACACCTTGCATCCAAAACTTTAGTCACAGAAAGGAGCGGTCTATGAAAAACAAACACATAAGTGAAAAATAGATATGTGTGCATGGTGACAGAAAATTAGCTACATGAAAGTTACAAAAATATTTGTGAAATATTTTGCAAGCGTGGTTATGATATATGGCTATGAAAATTAAGTTAACCATTTAAAAAATCGTGTTTTGACTTAATCAATTTACGCATTAGACATTTTTAGTGTCCAATCTAACAAGCAAACAGTAACATCACAAAAAGTAGGTTTTATGAAAACCAAATATTTTCAGTAATAAAAAGTCATGTAGGAGCAGAAATGCAACAATCTCTTCAAAATGAGCAGTTAATTTCAGTTCATTTTCTGGTTTTGCTTAAGAATCTCACCTTAGCCTGCATTAGGAAAAGTGCTTCAAAAAAACTCACTGTGATAAAAATGAGTGCTCTTCACCAATCACTTCATATGTTCTTTTTTGAAAATTATTAATATATTTTTAATATGTTAATGTATTTTACCCAGTTCTGTTTAAGTTGCCTGTTTGTTGCTTTGCAGTCCATAAAAAGCTTTACAAATATTCCATGCTGGACTTATTTGGCAGCTCTCTTCATGTTTTTATTTTAAAACATTAGAAATAACGACTAGTCAGATACTTAAAACTATTTCTACGATAAAGTTAGAAACAATGTGGGAGAATGTAGCTTAAAATACTTTTTTTTTAGGCTGGGATTGTCTGGAACCTCTTGGAATAAACTGTATTTGGCTTGTATTTTCATCTAACTGGCACCTTCTATGAAAAAATGCAAGAAGTGTGCTCTGAAATTTGCGTTATTGCAAGGTATTCTGAAGGGACTAAAAAGTCAGTAGGATTAGAATCTGAGAAGACAAAGCCCTGTTAGTGTGGGGAGGCATCAGTGAATTACTAAATGCTATTTGGGGTTAATGATACAAGTAAATGTGATAGGTGAAGAGAATATGTTGATGACCAAGAGGTAATGAAAAAGAATTTTCTGACTTTTGCAGTCCAATATAGGTTTTTCAAAGAGATAACCATGTGGTAAATATTTCTAAAAGTTTAAATATTTCTTAGATGAGATTTTTAAATATTCAAGTATCTATTCTATGCCAATTTTCCAAAGCTCACATATAATACATGAATTTTCTTTCACTCTCCAATGAGTTCTGACTTGCCCAAGGAATCATCTGCCATTTTCCTTATACATGTCTACTGTTAGTAGGTTTAATATTTTTAAGAAATCCTACATGAAGAAAATTGAAAAGAAACCTTTCACTTTAACCTGAATCAAAATACTTAATTTCAAAATGAAAGCAGTTGCTGCTATATCTATCACTTTACTTTGTTGTTGTAGAATTTTTGAGGAAGTTTATGTTTCATAGACATGCTATCACCATTTCCCACTGACTATATAGTGCCCCAGAATTTTAAGCATAATAAATCAGCAATGCACTGTGGGAAATACAGTTTAGTCTGTAGTATAAGACATTAAGGCCCCAGAATTAAAATTCCCATGAGGCACATCAACAGCTCTAGCAAACACAGACAATTTCCAAGCATATAGGTTTTAAAACATTTTTGTTCCATGCAGTGTTACTCTGTTTCGACTTTTGCCTTAAATCTGGGTAAAAACATACATGGAAGTACCGTAATTTAATACCACACAGAGATCTGCTTTGTTTGAGTGACTGCAACACTTAGTTTTCCCTTCTGTACACTGATATGACCATATCAGTTTACTAATCTGGAGCTGATATGCATTATCCGTTCCTCCTTTATTCAGTTTCATTTTTCTGAACATTTTCTTTCCCTATTCATATGAACCCTGCACCTATTTATATATTGTTCCCCTTTTTCTTTCCTCTGCCTTTCCAAAATTCCCATTTCCATGCCTTTTTTTTCCTCCTTGGCATATCCACTTCTCTTATAACTTATCCCATATGTCTTTCTCTACTACGTCACTGCCTACAGTTTTGTTGTTCTTTACCAGCTCCAAGTCCTGATGTCATTTTTCCACTTGGTTCAAGTTGAAAAGCTGATTGATTGACATCCAAAATTTGAGATAAAAGTACTAGAATATGCCAGTGTATTTCTAGAGGAGGCACTAACAACAATGAGCATGTGAGCATCCAGAAGTCAAGTACAGCTGATTTTTTTCTAAAAAAGAGGTGGTTGATTCTTGGAACAGCATTTCAATAATCTGCAGAATCAATCATTAATCTGTACAATGTGCTTATACATCCTTCAGATTTAATGAGCGTTGATTTTACAAACAATTAGAAAATTATGAAGAGTATATGGAACTGAATTATTGTAGCTCATATATTTTGGAAATTATCATTATCACAAGGATGCTAATGGGTCTTAGTTACTTCACAGTAAAAAAAGATACCTTCAATAGAATTCAACGTAAGACTTGTTAAGTTCATAATAGCTATGTTACAGATCTTTTATAGTTGTTTAAAAACTGACCCTTTGTTTAGATCTGAAAGATGTTTATCACCAACCGTTTTTCTTTAAGAAATCCAAAATGTTGTATAATGTTACACTACAAAATAAAATAAATGTCAGGTACTTAAAGCATCCGAATAGTAAAATCCTGACAATACTCTCACTAAATGGCAACTTCTCAAGGATATAAGCTTCTTGTCATATTTCTTGATGAAAGAGTATGAAAAATGTGCTGTTCAATAAATGAATATCTCAAGTCCTTTCACTTCTTTAATTTTGAAAAGTGCTGGTGGCAGAATCCATAAATCTACAGGAACATTTGGGCAGCAACCATACACAGTGGTCCAAAAATCAGTCTTGAAGTAAACGAGTGTGTCTCTGTTGNNNNAGATTTTTATCTTATGTCTTCATAACACCAAAGGCTACCCTTAAGGAATGACACATTAATTTTTCACCTGTCATGAATATTTACTGATTTCCTGAAAGTCACAGTGACAAGATATGATTCCATAAATCATTATTTCCAGTGGGTCCATTTTCAGTTGCACCACTGATAAACTAACAAAAGCAATTAGTATGAGAAGAACTAAGAGAGTGGAAGAGACTGAAATAGCCTTTTACAGTCAACATATTTACTTAAGCCCAACCTAGGATCTGAGAGTTCTTAAAGTTTATTATCTCTAAAAAACATTCAAATATTGTCTCAGTTTCTGACCCTTCACGTGCATTCCCAGGATAACACTCAGCAAGCAACCCGTTATGGCTAATGACATAATTACATTCTCTAACTGAAATTCTTTATTTCAAAAGAGAAACAAAAGACTTCAGGAGTAGGAGGTCTCAGTTTTCTTCAAGGCTGATGACCCAGAAATTCTAGAATAAAAATACCTTAGAGAAGAAAAGTCATGTGGAGAAGAGCTCCATAGCAGAGCGAATAAATAATCTCTTAAAAAAAGACATGAGATACATAAGGGGGACCCACAATAAAATAAAACAGAATCCAAACTGGTCATCAAAGAAATTCCTGAACTCCTTTTGTTCAAGAAGTGTAGAAATAAACTGAGACTGTGCAAAATAAGACTGAGGCAAAAATAGCGATGGAAACCGAAGCAAATGGCAAGAGTTTGTTCTCATGCATTGAGAAAGGAAGTGCAAAGAAAGATGAAAAATGGAGGGATAGAGGGAAATGAACCTAGATATGGCTCAAAAAATTTATTATTTTCTTCCTCTTCACTTACATCTATTGTGTTTCAACTTGGAGCAGTCACCAAAATGTCAATTTTTTTCCCAGGAAGACTCCATTTTTCTTGAAGAAAAAGATTTTTCAGTTGCTGCTGATTCATGTGATGACTAATGATTAGTTCAAAACCCCCATTCAGAAATAGGTGGAATGTTGTAAAGATGTAGTGAAATACATCAACTTGAGGTACAAGCATACTTAAGCGTTCATTTAGCAAAATCAAAACTCAAAAGTTCCTACAGGAATGTCTTCAAAATACCGTAAAGTTTAACTGGAGTGCTCTGAAAACATGATTCTTCAATGAGCAATTTTACTGGTGGTGGCTGATCAAAGAGAAGAAGGAAACTAAGCTTATGAAAGAATGGCTACGGGCAAAGGAATGAGGAAGATACAGTCTCAATAAAGAAGGAATTTTTATGCTGTTATATGGCCACTTGCTCTTCCAAGTGATGAATACAAAAGGAGAAGGTTTGAGGTTAAACATCATGCGGGGATATTTTGGAAACATCCATGTTCACAAGTGGAAATGGAAGAGGTTGGAGCAAGAGTTCATTCTCTCTGAAGAGGAAAGAAGAAGGGGCAAAAAAATATTTTTTTTGCTTGCTCATTGGGAAGGCAAATTACTTCATTTCTCTGACATCCTTAGTGCTAGACTATTTTCATTATGGCTGACTGAGATTTAAAGTTCTATTTTTGGTGCAAGAAGAATTTCTATTAAAAATACTTTTTTCCTCAGGAAAAGAATTTCTATTAGAGAAATTTCCACTCTTTTTTCTTTACCAAATTTAGAGGTGCACGTGTAGAAAAGCTGTCTACTATACGTAATTACATTATCCTTTTGCAGAAGTGACATTAAAATGAAATACTGATTGATGATCAAGGGTTCTGCTTACTTATATAATTCTATTTATATTACATTCCTTACTTACATTATTCTTACTGAAATTATTCTATTTCTGGTGCTGGACCACCATGGACTTCCCCCAACTTCAGTAATGTTGCCAATAGGAACAGTTACCTCTGAAGTGGGCTCTTTATCACATGCTGAGGGGACATAGTGCGTGAGGTGGTAGGGAAACATCTGCAGGGGGAAGGAGGGTGTTCCACATCATTTCATAGGATAGATGTGCAAGTGATCAATAAACACGGGAGTTGATGCCTCTGCATCTCCTCCTGAAAACCACCTCTGTGAATATGCTGCAGGTAACTGGAATGTGAAGCAATGACTCTACTATTTTAGTGTAAAATTTATAGGTCAATAAATTTGTTCTGACTAGTTTATAGTTAGAGGAATACGCAAAGAGAGAATAACTGCTATCACTTGGGCAATGCTGTGAAGGCTCCCTCCTTCAGTAAAACTCAGTAGACAAGGTGCACGTGCGTGTGTGTGGGCGTGTGTGCATAGGAGTGGGGTAGTTTTGAGTGTTTTGGGCTCAGAGATTTCAGCTCTGCATGAAACGGTTCCCACAGAACTTGCCCACAAGTCACTGCTATTTAAGGAAAGGCCCTTGACATGCAACTTGGAACAGCAGACCTTGCAACTGAACTTCAATTTTTGGTAGAATATCTGAAATTATTTTTGAGCAAGATCAGGCAGGGTACAATTAAAGCAATTGCATTCCTGGCGGTGCCCATCTACAGTCAGTGCAACTGCTGTGCTGGTGTCTCTGCCAGCTGGTAATGGTGCTCCAGAATTCACGCTCACAGCCTGACTCAGATGTGCTTCCTGCTTCAACAGGATAACCACTCAGAAATGAAGTGCATGTCTGTCTCTCTCTCCCTCCTTTTTTTATCTCTATCTCATTTGTCTCCATTTTAAGAGCCAATAATGAGATGAATTAAGTGGTGATGCCCTTTCATTTTTCCTCATTAAGGTTGCTGGCTATTTCAGCCTTAGCCCTGCTGAAGAATTACTTCAGGGATGCAGCCATCTTGCAATTCCTCTTCATTAAACTGGAGGAAGTAAAAGTATGTAAAAATCACATAGTCCCTGTTGTGTCAGCAGTCTGGACAAAGAATTTAATGGTTATAAATGGGCTGTCTCTTATAAAAATATCTCATATGTGCAAAGGTAAATATAACTTTATAACATTGCATATCCTTTGCTTTTGTTCATCTCTTAGAATGCTGCCTAAAACTTTAGGGTTTGCCCAGACTTTCTGTGACTGATGAAAACTTATTTGTTTTCTCAATTTGAAAATGTGAAGAAGGGTTATACTTATTCAGTACAAGGAAGAATGAGAAACCCAAATGTACTTCTACACTTTTCTCACATTTGAATTCTATNGTTTCATTCAATATTTCTCATATTATTTTGAGTGGTTTGCAGTAAAAAGTTTAAAAATATTAAAAGTTAAAATATGTTATTATAAACAAATAGTGTCAGAACATACAAATTTTTTACATTTGTTCAGTTTTCATGTTCTGTAGATTCCTATGGAAATTCCAGCCCACATTCATTAATAAAAATAATTTTTAAATAGCTGGAACAAATGATTTTCTGAGAAAACTTAAAACTTCAGTACATTCTTATCACACTCAGAAGTAACACAGTCATGTATCACACTCCTCTGGGAAAAAATACATCTGATTTTTTATAGGAGCTTTAAACCACAGCATCTTATCATGCTGCCAACATGAAAAGAATATTTATGTTTGATATTCTTGCTCATACAAAATTATTTTGGTGTTGCTGTTCTAACACAATGAGAAAGGAATAATTTCTGCAACTCTATTAATTCTTAAGTCTTTAAATAGAAGTACAAAATGAAGAAAAATGTGATAGAATCTAACATTTATCATAATTAACCCAGTTGAATGACATTGCACTTACTTGTGTTTAAAGTGTCTGTGTCTTCGCCTGTGTTTTTTGCAAACAAAAACAAAGGGGGGCAAGGAGGAGATAAAATTAAAAGCAATAAAAGGTCCTTCCTCCCGCCGAATAGGTACCATGATCTTATTCACTGTATGCGTTGTAACATTAACCAAGGTGCAGAGCTGGCAGTGAGAACTGCTTTGGTTTTCTTCCCTTGCAATGCCAATTGGGCAGTGGAGATGTGGTCTCAGGCTACCTTGAAGAGGAGAGATTTTCCTATCATATGGCTCCCTGTCTCCTTTGTTCCTCAATACCTATTACCTGTGATAATAAGCAGAGACAAACTCTCACAGCCTAATAGGTCATGGTACAAGTCTTTATTATTCTATGCAGAGAACAGACTTCTGTTCATTAGTGTCACTCCGGGAGAAGACAAGACTCTCTTACTGTCATTACCAGGGAAGAGCTGAGCAACGCTGCAGTCCTGCACCCAAATGGATGCTGAAGCTGCACGAAGCTTATGCCACTAAACCCCGCCATGTTCACCTAAACATGAGTCAGTGATGCTGTCTAGAAGTGAACGCAGGAAAAAAATTCCACTTTCCTGAGAAACAGTGTTGTAGCTACACACCCTGGCATTTTTAGGAATTACTGCTGCCCCTGATCTTAACCTTCCCAATGCCTAATGGAAGTCCCTCAAAGGCACTTTATTTTAAAATAAAGTGTTTGTGAAATATTGTTCATTTTTGTTACCTCACGTTTCATAAAGACTATCCTACCTTCCAGTATCTAACGGGAGCAAGAGAGATTAGAAAAGCAGTTCCATTGCAAAGGAAGAAAAATAAATCCAACCATTATTACTTTTCATTAATCTATACCATTATTATAAATTATAGGACTGTTAAAAATGGTGTGTCACTATAATCTGTTATTTCATACCAAACATCATTTGCATATTTTGATTTCTCATTTATAACCACCTATGCTCATTCTTCACTTTTATTTGAAGTGTAATTCATTTAAACATCTATAACATGGATAAGAATCTGGTTTGAAATATAGGCATACTTAAGCTTTACAAATTGGGACTAAAGCAGTAAAAAGAAACATCCAGCATTTTCTTCTTTTCTGCAGAGGGACCCTGAAAACATGCAAAGAATTCACATACCTTAGAGCAATAAGCACAATTTTTGTTTCTGAAACTAAACTATTGGAAATGGCTTTGCAAGGCAAGCAGTGTTGACAGCCATTTCACAAATGGTTGGCTTTTTTAGGTTTCTTTTTACATGGTGCTAAATCTAGGCAGCAATATTAGTCACTAGCATTGGTCACAATCACAAAGAAACATAGACCCACAATTTCCCAAGTCTAAATTAAGACAACTAAATGCAAACTCTGTCTCTTCAGAGCTAAAACGCAGCAGCTGTTAAACCCAGGATGCATAAAGATTCCTCAGGCATCTGTGTTTCCACCAGTAAGGGAAAACAAACAAACAAACAAACAAAAAACTCCCACTTAAACTTCAATAGTTATAATTCATGACAACTACGTGAGTCCTGACAATGCTGGGCTCTTCATTCTCCAAAACATAGTTAAATATGTGAAACATTTCTTTCCTTATCTTGCCTGCAAAACCACTTTCAGCTCACACACTTCAAAATGAGGGCTTCACAAAACACGTAGTAGAGGTGAGTAATACTCTTATACCTTTATGTCCCAGATGGTTGTCCCATAGTGTGTTACAGGTGATCAGAATGACTCACTTCTTCTGCCAGACTTGAGCAGAAGATATAACCCTGATGCCTGGTGTGTTTTACTGGGAAAGTTCTTCTCAAGTCCAGGATTCTAGCCAACTTTAAGAAAAGAGTGCCTAAATCCTTACATTCTCAGCTCACTTCGAGATCGTTGATTCTACCTCTGTCCTCTCCTACATAGATCCTGTTTGCAGGAGAGTAACTCTCAAGCTGAAGTGATTTCAATACGCTTGTCATCAATTGAGATTAACCTTTTTTCAGTTAATGTAGGAGTCCATAACAAGTTTTTTGGGTCTCTTACTACTTTGCAGTAGCTCTATTTACAGAAAGTAGGAAGAAAGAGATACCAACCGAGGATACTTCACCTCGTTCAAAGACAGGATCAAAATCAGAACAGACAAATTACTTTGCAAAGGCACTTATTCTCTTCAAGTATAAAGGAAAGCTGGCTGACTATCTTAGATCAAGATTATCCAATTTTAGGTGGCTTAAAACAGGTGGAAAAAAGGACCCATTTATGGTCTGATTTTGGACTTTTGCTGGGCATTGCAGTGCTTCATTATAAAGTGTTACCTGGCAGAACTGGCAAACGTATATGATCAAAGCAAGTACAAGCTGCACTTCAAAACACCAGACTGCACCAATCCTGGTGACTATATGTCTGCTTCAGCTGCATTTAACATACACTGTTTCTGAACATCCTTGCAGACACCTATCTGTGGGTGAAAACCTTCACACATGTTCTCACAGCTGCCTTTCCCTGTTAACAACAGCTGTCGTCACCTTCACAGTGGCAAGGAAATTGCACAGCAAAATACACATGAAGGATATTTCATACACATTTAAAGTTCTCGTTTAGATGCTCAGCTATTTCTGTGCTGTTAAACCTTCTTTCTGAAAGGCTTGCATTGCACTAGAGTAGGTTTGCAACTGTAAATAAATAAATGACTTTGCCTTTCAATGCAGAATTCAGGCCCACCATCCAGAAAGTTTAGCCACTGGTGTTTTACTATATCCTGTCAGAAAACATAGGATAGAAGAGTATTCAGCCACAGCCAATAAAAATTTCTGAAAGGGTTTTTATGTATGATAAAAAGATAACCTCACATCCAGTTTAAAGTCATTACGATTTAATATTGGATATAATGTTTTGAGCGCAGTGCTTGCCAAGATGAGCAATCCATTAAAAGAACTGGCTTTGCAAATTAAAATTCCATTTGAAAGGCTGCAGGTTGCTGATGGAAAACAAAAGTAAGTAAAAGAGCTTGACTCACATATTCAGATGATTATATCATGTTTATTTAATTTCTTGACCAGGTGCCGTGCTTATGTTTTCACCAGTTGGCTTTCTTCAGGCAAAGCACCTGCTTAGGAAGTGAAATAAATACAGAATGTCAGTAGTATAAGAAAGGCAAGCCTTTACTTCATTGGTCTTTAACCAACATGAAAAGAAAATACTTAAAATTTAAAGGGTTCTTACTGCTTTGCACACCTTTTTTGACACCACAGTAAAGTCCCTCCATCCCACAACCCTCCATGCTGTGCTGGTTTTGGCTGGGATAGAGTCAATTCTCTTTATGGTGGCTGGTATGGGGCTATGTTTTGGGTTTGTGCTGAAAGCAGTGTTGATAATAGAGATGTTTTAGTTGTTGCTAAGTAGTGCTTACACTAGTCAAGGACTTTTCTAGCCTCCCATGCTCTGCCAGGTGCACAAGAAGCTGGAAGGGGAGGGGACACAGCTAAAATTGTTGATCCAAACTGGCCAAAGGGCTATTCCATACCATATGACATCATGCTCAGTATATAAAGCTGGGGAAGAAGAAAGAAGGGGGGGGGGACGTTTGGAGTGATGGCGTTTTGTCTTCCCAAGTAACCATTACGCGTGATGGAGCCCTGCTTTCCTGGAGATGGCTGAACACCTGCCTGCTAATGGGAAGCAGTGAATTAATTCCTTGCTTTGTTTTGCTTGCATGCAGCTTTTGCTTTCCCTATTAAACTGTCTTTATCTCAATCCACGAGTTTTCTTGCTTTTGCCCTTCCGATTCTCTCCCCCATCCCACGGGGGTGGGGGGAGTGAGCGAGCGGCTGGGTGGTGTTTATTTGCCAGCTGGGGTTAAACCATGACACATGCTGATTTAGGGTCAAGTCCCAGAAGTAGTGAACACACTGTTGATGGGTAAGGGTAGGAAACAACCACGCCCTGAAAAAGAAGGCCCAGGTTTCTGAGGCCAGATCATGCTAAACATTTCTCCTCCCACACAGCATGGCCAGCTTGCCTGATGCAGTGGAAATGAAGAGAGGGGACATCCCAGTAAACCCATAATTGATTTTGCTTAGGCAAGTGTTGACACGTAGAGTTCCCCTCCTTCATCTCCATTGAGGATATGCTGTGTACTACTGTGGAAAGTTTATCCCAAGGATTAGCTTGAGTAAACTCTACTCCACACTGAGCCAAAATTTCTGCCTATCTGCCCCTTCTAAATCTGTTCAGAGCCAAGGTGACAGCCTGGACCATAACGCACTGTAGGGTCACTAGAGGTGCTCCAAACCACACTCCAGGCCTACCATCAGTTAGCATGGGAGAAAGCACACCAACACGGTAAAACTCTCCTCTCCTTCTAAATAGCAAATAGTATCTAGGCTGCTTCATTCCTTGGTATAAACATAATCTACATAATGTGAAGATATGTCCATAGCCATCAAAAGCAGTGCAATTTAGGGTGCCCAAATTCTCATACAGCACCATGTGAAACTTTTGCAATATTTTCTAAAGATCAAAAGAAAGTAGGCACTGCATCAGGCACAAATGGCAGGGTTTGGTTTGGGGGGACTTCTGGGTGCCCTGTGCGGGAGGTGTCCATGACCTGCCTGTTCCAAGCACAGCTGGTTCCAGCCAGAGATGACACTGGTGCAAACTGCCTGCCACACCCCAAAACTGCTGCAGGCGGGGAGCCCGTGCCACCTCTGCTCAGGCACTGATGAGCCACTGCAAGAGGAGCTTGTGGCTTAGGCTGAGCATGAGGAAGGGAAGGAAAGATGTTTCCATAAATGTTTGCTTTCTTCTTTGTGGTTTTTGAGTGTTGTTTTCTTCTCTCTCAATACCCAAATCAGTAATCAAAACTTTGTGTTAATTGGCAATAGATTAAATTAAGAAAAGTTCCCCGAAGTCAAGACTGTTTTTTCCTGAGAGCCACCCAGAGTGGAATTACCTTCATCTATGGTGGTAATGTAGGCAACTACTTGATCTCACGCAGGAGTCAGCTGGCCTCTCTTCAAAGTCAGTTGTGGTGCTTCTTAAGAGGACAGGAAGTTGAACATCTTAAAAGTGGTTATTTCTCTGTTAACTGTATAAGGGAGTCTAGATCAAATACAGATACCTGCTTTGTTAAAGTCAGAAGTCATCTGAGACCTTTGCACCCCTTAAGGGAAATCCCCTTTTCAGACATAAACAATTTATTTGTTTCATTTTGTCACTACTAATAGTGGTTTTGTTGGTTTTTTTCAGAGTCTTAAGTTAGATCCAGAAACATATAGATTTTTTAAAAGTTGTATGCCATAGTTCACAATGTCAAAGCTGAATATAAAATTTTATTGACTTAAAGAGTTTGTAAAACAAGAAAAAGAATTGTGATAGAGTATCCCACAAAAAGTATATCTAGAAATATTTCAGACGAAAAATTATCACAGTGTTTATGCAGTCAAAGAGCTAGAGTTGTAAATTACCCATTAATCTAGGTGGTCCTAAACATGACATGGGAATTAAAACCATTTTGTCATGCCCCCATTCTGTCTGGTTTTGACACAGTTAAATTAAAAGCATGCAGTGAACAGCTGGTATAAACACCAACCATTCTTCTTACTAAACAATACGAAGCAAGGAAGCAACTTTTCAGATTGTTTTCAGAACCGTAATTGTTCAGCTCACGTTGACAAATTAAGAAGCAAACAGAACCTAATCACATGTTTCCAAGATGCAAATGTCAAACATTTCCTTATGAAGTATACTTCAGCTAGCAGCTGCATATGTCAATTCACACATGTTTTGACTCAAACATAATGGGAGGACATTCAGCAGCGCTCTACACAATTTTTCCCGATTAGATGAATGACTCAGAAATATATTACTTTTTTTATGTCATCTAGTGTACCATCATTCAGTCTTTGACACTCAGTGTTCGGTATAAGCACTATTAAAAGTAAACTGCATTAACTGTGTAAATGTAATTATCAATGGCCCTTGAAATGACAAGAATTAAGCATTTTACCAAGATTCTGGAGAGGCAGGGCCCATTTATTTAAATTTATTGTTATATATTTTATATAAACTATAGATCAGAACTTAAGTGGATTCTCTGGGAATTGACTTAACTATTAATACTAATTTAACAAAATAATCAAGCATATATAAAGTACAATTACTAGGATTTGAATTTAATAAAGTATGCCAAGAGTTTTACCATTGCCTTTGTCAGGGCAAGAGAAGAAAACATAAACCAAGGCAGATGGGTGGATTATATGCATATTATTTCTAGACCGCAGTAACTTTTCAAAGTTTTCTTCTGAATCACCATGCACCTTTATGATTAAACTTTTCAAGTAACAATTTAAAAAGTGACACAAATCTGTAGACCAACTTACAAACCACTTGTCATGATCTGGTTAACAGTAAGTGGACCTACTACTTCAGTCTATATAGCATGTCCTCAAATGTCAAGTGGAGTTCATTTCCCATTCACAGCAGTAAGAATACTGAAACTGTGTAAAAGATGGAAGGTAATCTCTTTATATAGTAATTATAAATGTTTGAAAAAACAGACTGTAACAATTCTCTTTGGAATTCAATCTTCATACCTAAATGTACATAATATTTAAGCCAAAGCATATAATTCTGTTTGAATTCCATAGTTACAGTACTTGTACTGCATACTTGAGCACTGAGGTGCAGGCAAACTAGAAATAGAGGTATATGATTAAAAGAGCCATTAATGCTTATCATTTATGTTCTATTCAGAAAAAAAAAGCAGCCAAAACACTTGCCCTTGCCAATAAATGCTATGAGCACCAAGCATTCCTCTTATGAGGGCAGCAGCAATCCATGCATTTAGCAACATTCATAAGTTAACGTTATTAAAACAGTAAAGATGTTAAAAGTATTTATCTTATTCATTGAGCTGAGAGTAATCAACTTGCATATGCATTTTGTGTTCCTAAATCTATCTGAAAACCATGACCGCAACAGGAATGAAGGGCACAATACTCAAGATATGATATGTACACATAGTATGAATATTTACTTGTAATTTCTCCAGGAACAGGGTAATAATCACAGCTTTTAAATCTTGTGCAGTATACTGCATTAATAAAGTATTCACAGAGTTCTCTGAAATGGTACCATTAGGAAGTAAAGCACAAGGCAAAAGGCGGTCTTGATGTTTAAGTCATAAAGAAAAAAAAATGCAGATGAAGAGATATTGGCCTTCTGACTGTGCATTGGTGGGTTCTGGATATTACCACCTTCTTAACACATCAATACAGGGAAAATTTTTATGGCTAATACTAGATCAGCTGACCCCAGCATCAGACAAATACATAAATGTAAGACAGGGAATAACTGTCTAGACTGTAACTTGAATGACTTAGTTAGGGTTACAGTAAATGACAATGTGATCATTAGCAAACAATATATTATGGTTGCAACATCATCTATGAGATTTGACAGTAGTCTTCAACACATGTAATTTCTGAGCTAGAAAACTGGACAAGTTTACAAAGTATTTAAAGGAAAGATGTTAAACAGCTGGAGAGACACCAGCATGTAGCAACAAGAGTGACCTTGGACATTTTGCCTGTTAGGAATGGCTGAAAGAGTGCTGTTTAATTTAGAGAAGGAAAGACTGAAGGAAGATGTGATTATAAGATTATAAGATACATGATAGATAGATAGACAGATAGACAGGTAGATAGATAGGTAATGAACCTAAGCTGCTGAAAGGAAGATTCACTTTAGATGCTAGGAAAAAGTTTGTAAGAGTTGGGATGGTAAAATACTAGAATGGGTAACCTGGAGAGCTTGTAAAGTCATTAGAAAGATTTCACAAACAGTTAAAAAGACAACTGTAAGGTATGATATAGTTGATCTTGCCTAAAGTAGATAACCTCTTGGAGCCCTTTTCATCCCATTTTCTATGTTTTTTGATAGTACCACATGCAAGTTTAACATTGCCCCACAAGCTGGGTTCTCAGCAATATTTTTCTTTCAAGGAAAACATTACAAAAAGGGTAATATTCCTAAACTGTAAATCACCTGATTTCTGTCTGACCTTCTAGCTGTCTCTGTCCTAGTAAATAAAATAAGTTAGGCACCTAATCTGCAGGCTCTGAGGACAAATGGCATGTGTGATCAGCAAGTGTTTGTACAGCTAAATTCTCTGACTTACCCAAACAAGGTCCCTGTACACACAAAGGCCGCTGGCCCTCAAGACCCCCTAACCGCGTGCTTCTGGAGAAAGCTCTAGCTAGTACTGGTCAGCAGTGTGTCAGGGACATGCCAACAGTGAGTACATAGAACAACAGGACAGTGCTCAAGCCACAGCATGGCCCTGGTTTGCACATTTGAAAAGCTCTAAGGCCATCTAGCTTAAAACTTGAAACTTGGCAAATGTTCCAAATTACTGGAGATGCCCTCCTACCGGGAGGAAATCTCAAACGCTACAGTTACTGTATCAAGTGCACAACCACAAAAAGTCCCCATAAGCTATATAACACAGCTTTGACCATATTACCTTATATGTTATGATGAGAAATAGGCTAATTTTCAGCATTTTAAAAGACTGGAGAAACGTAAAATAATTCTTTAAAGCTATATTTTCTCCCGGGCCCCCCCATCCGCATCAGCCAGTCTTTCCTGGCTGAAGTTGCAGCTTGCAGGGGCTGAACTGACACGTAGAGTTTCTGCTTTTCATTATGCTACTTGTGCATCATGCACACAACATATGGTGTCACAATAATAAAGGATGCAATGGTTTCTGAAGTTTGTTTCAATTAATTCAAAGGATCTTGTCCCAATTTTTCCAAAGCTCATACAAACCTTAAAAAAAAATTCAAAATATGCCATCTTTTTTTATACCTCAAAGCTACAGCCCTGCACAGTGAATGCCATAGATACTTTTTCATCATGCATTCAGGTTATTCAGTTAGATGTTCACTGCTACATTCATTTTTGTCTTCAAAAAACTCCAGGGTTTCAGTAACTCAATAATTTTGATAATATGAAAGTAATTTTCTTTACTATGTAAAAGAAGAACCAAAATTCCTGCAATGTTAGTAATAAAGAACAATATTAATATAAAAATTGTATGTTTAAAGTGTATACAAATATGTTTAAAGAAGATGGAAATTAAAACCCATCTGTTACTGTAAAAGTCCAAATCAACTACATTTTCATTAAGTTAAAGCAAAATTTTAAGGATTATATACATGTTTTCTGTCAACATTCTCTCTTCTGTTTTCATCAGTGAAAGTTTTTTGTTATTGTTTGTCACTGAAAGGCCACTTCCAACAGCCTATAATAAGAAGCTAAGCTATATTGAACTCCATTAGTATTTTGGAAAAAGTTTATGACTAAGAAACACTGAAAAGATCTGTTAATGTGGAAACTAGAGTTATCAAAGAGTAGGTTCAGTTTATCAGTGGCAGTACTATTCTCATAATCATAGCTTAGGAGACTTCATTCCATTACATATTTTTAAATTGAAGTGTCCTTCATTAGTGGCTGAAACAGCATGCTGACCTGATTAAAAAAAATTAATAGAAAATGTAATTATTCCAGTTCTGCTTAAGCAAAATCCTTTCATTTCCAAACAACATTGTGCTGTCGGTCTCCAGATTCTTTCATTTTTGCTAAGGAATATATTTTCAATTAAAGACTGCTAAAGCCATTAATTTACCCTTTGTAATGAAACCAGGCCAGCAGGCACAACTGCAACAGAAGTTTTTTTATTTTTTTTAATAAATAGATCTGGGCTAAGACAGTAAGTTCCTGGCATCATCAGACTAGCAATTGTAATTTGCTTCCCTGAACAGGCATACATGCCCTAGAAAAATGGTATCAACAGAAAAGCTGTAAAATGTTTTGCTACAAGCCTCAGAAACAATTTTGGGATTAGTTTTTGCTTCAAAATAAAAACAAGGCAAATGTTGCAGATAGAGATTAATGCAATTATAGTTGTTTTGCAAACTCTCTATTTGGTGGGCTAAACTGGTCCCAGGTTCTCAAAGATGCTTGGAGATCTCCCACCGATGCACCAGGAGGAGGGGCCTGACATCACTAGAAAAAAGGTCGTCTGTTATTAAAATAAGGATCTATTTGTGCGTGAAGTTCCTTAAGACCCAGCAACTTCCTGAGGATTCTCATTCTACAAAAAGCAACTGACAATGTTTGATTACCTGGCTATGTTAGAGCAGGTATCAAGCTATGTGGTTACAGCAGGACCTCAGACCACTCTTTTCAGGAGGACATTTTTGGCATTTAGAAGCTCCAGACTCTTTCAAACTAACTGAATTCACCTGGCAGCATAATCTGGTTAACAGTAAACTGCTGTCAAACAGCTGCTGACTGTATTGGTGTCACCAGTCTGCCTCTGACAAAATAGATAATAAAATACTTTGCTCTGTATTCACAGAAATATATAGTAAATTAACTGCTAGAATTTGTATTATTCAAGGAGTTAACAAAGAAGAAAACCATATTGTATTAAATCTGTGAATACAAAGATAAACAGATTAATACAAACTCTTCAACTGCTTAAAGGTTTGATAAACTGTAAAAGGAAAGATTTTACATGAAAGACTTTAAAAAAAAAGAAAATGTTGAATTTCCTGGTGTTTTTAGAACTTAAAATATAACAATTTTTTCTATTGGAACAGTCTTCCAATACAGGACTTCTGCTTCTGGTGAGTTGTAAACAAATGGAGAGATATCCAGGTATCCACAGAAAAATTTTGGGTTTATGGGTGTGAAGTAGTAAGGTGATGAGCATTCCAAACAGTGAACATTATACATTTCTTTCTATTTGGCAACCGCTTAGCAAAATGTAAGCAAAAAATTCAGCAAAGGAAGGTTAGCAGGAAACTTGGAAACTCAGCACTTTGTAGACAAAAACCTTAGGGCCTTTTGCCATTAACCTGTTTCTGGCACCACAGTAAAATGTTTGTTTTGGTTCTCAACAGGGAGCTTTAAACAGAAATAAATAGAAGCATAAAAGTTCTTTAAATCAATTTAATGTGATAATTGGGGATTTGAATGTCGGAAGATAAATGCTTAATAATTCACAGATAAAGAATCAGTGAAAGATGACCATATAGCAAATCATAGTATGTGCAAATAGGAAACAATTTATTGGTTCAAAGAGAGAAGTAAATTAGTGTTCCAATTATTATGTTTGCAGAATTCCTTGGTGAGTAGTTCTTCTCACTGTTATACAACCCAAAATAATTCAGTTTTGCAGAGTAAGTTTTCCAAGTAACTTGTGGGAATTTAACCATAAGACTCAATAAGTCTGATGGGAGCCTTATAACTGATCTCTCTTCACCAACATGATAAAGGTATGTACCTCTGAGATAGCTTTCAAAGGTGTTTAGACCTTCTCTTCACAGTGATTATGCTCCAATGTAAGGTGGACAACCTACCCTTGGCAAACATTTGCACATGATAGAGAATGGTGATTTATTTCTCCAAGTGTTCAAGTGTTGTTTCTTAGCTTCGGTGAAAAGGAAAGTCCACTTTAACTTATTTGGATAATAAACATATCTTTTTGTATTGTGCTCCCAGCTTTACCAAAAATGTTAAAAAGTGAATTATCTTTTCTATAAACATATCTTGTGTAACTTAGGTAAAGAACTTTAGAAGATTGTAACTTCTAAAAGCATCTTCAGCATGTCAGCAGTGATAACAAAACTGTTATGAGAAGTGTTTTTAAAGCAAAAAAAAAAATTAGAGTATTTCTCCCGTAGACACATAACTCCCAGATTGTTTTCTTCTTCAGTATAAAACCACTTTAGCTGTAAAATGCTTTGTTCCCCTTTAAAACATTTTTAAGACCTTTAGCATCAGGAATGATTATATCTGCCATGCTAAAAAAAAACCACAAAAGGAGTCAAATTCGTTTTAGAGAAAACAAAAGCACACCAGAACTTCTCAAGCTTAGAAGAAATAGGATTATATGTTTCCAATACATTTTCAATATTTAAAGGACAGAGATATAAAGCAAGCAACTTCCTAAAGTCCTCATTCTTCAGCAGCATATGCAGCCTTGAAAATAAAAGGGATGTCACCACTTTCTATTGTTGCACATTAAGGTCATCCTTCTTATCCTCTTTCATTAAAGTGACTCTAAGCTTGCCTCCCAGGTCATATCAACCACATTGTTCAGATAAAAAAGAGAGAAGGCAACATACATCCTAGGACAGTTCAGAGCCAAAAAAACACCCAAAGACTAAATAATGCAATGGTAAAGCCAACAAGCAAAACACAAATATTCATAGCACTGGCAGTCCTATTTTTCACGCCTTTGCTTATATCTGCACTGAATATTTGTGCTTGCAAAAGCAAGCCTCAGAGCAAGCTGCACTTTAGGCTCCGTATGTCCATCCTGAATGCACCCCTCAAGTAACAGGCCTTGCTGGCTTTCTTCACTTTTTTCCAAGTGGGCCCATGTTGTTCTCCCTTGGAGGGTCACCTGTAAATCTGCTTTCTTCCTGAGAACATGTCCAAAACCAGCCCTTTCCAAGCAGACTTGTCAAAAATGATATATCACACAGAGCTAAAGGAAGCTGCAACAGAAGCCCAACATGCACATTTCCCTTCCTTACACCTTACTCTTTGACAGTTTTTGGCAGTTACATCCAGCTCAGTTGAACCTGGCTTTGCTGGAAGAGACAGGCTGTGCTGTGTTGCTTTCTATAAGTGGATCTCTCCCTCTAATAGAGAGCTCATAATCCATTCACCCCTAACCATCCCTGCATAGCTAGCATTTGTACTGGCAGAAGCTAGTATAGCTTAAAAAAAAAAAAAAAAAAAATTTACAGCTAGCTTGGTCTAGCTTTGCAAGTATATATCTTGATAGAGCATTGAGACCACACAAGAATTATATCCCCATGTGAGCATGGGTTTTTTTTCTTTTCTTCCCATAAAATCCTTGACAATTCTTTGACACCACTATTATGGTCCATTCGTCCCGTCTCCCTCTGTTCTCTCTCTCTTGCACAAATACACAAACACGTAGAGGCTGGTTTGAATTAACTCAGTGCATTGAGGAAAGAAAATGGTAAAATGAAGAGAGAGCACTAAACAAAACACATATAACTTGCCTGTTCTCCT
>WAAD01021094.1:203256-215914 GCA_013389945.1 Fregata magnificens | reverse complement strand
TCATACCTGAATACATGATACCTCATGAATTATGATTAGAGCTATCATTACAAGCATGACTGAACACTTGCTGCCAAGTAGACTTGCCTAGACTCGCAAATTCTTTTTACAGGAAGGGGAGGAAAAAAAACCAATCCCAGGACTACTTATAATTTAGGAAATAACAGAAATAAGTAAACCTGATTCTACTGTATGTTTTTATTTAACATGGCCTTCCTTTTATTTAGCCGAGACTGATCTCTTATTGTTTCAGAAAGTGTCCCTGGCTCCCAACAGATTTATTATTGAGGGATTTAATGAATTACAGTTCTGCATTCACTTTATCCACTCTTCATAATTTTCAGGAAAATAAAAACATATGCCTACTGAATGTCTTTTCTCCCTGTGCTTAGAGACACCTTCACAGAACTCCAGCAGGTCAGTGTGGTGGGCTTTGCCTTTCCAGAAGCTGTGCTGAGCAACTGTTTCCAGTAGAGTGCCCTTTCTCTTCTGCACTACGGATGTTACCATGTTACCAGGGAAGGAATTTGAATTTGCAGATAGTTTCACCTGGGAAAAAAGAATAGATGAAAGTTAATTGGGATCACTCATGCTCAACAAATTTTATTTACAAATATGCAAAGTTGGTCAGTTTAAGCTGCCACAGAAATTGTTTATGAAAGACAGTGGTAATTGTAGACAGATATGCTGGACTAGTCTGAAAAGAAGGTTTCCTTATTTTTTCAAA
This sequence comes from Fregata magnificens, assembly GCA_013389945.1. NCBI lineage: Eukaryota > Metazoa > Chordata > Aves > Suliformes > Fregatidae > Fregata > Fregata magnificens. The sequence continues at coordinate 215,187 of WAAD01021094.1, read as the reverse complement.
CAACCATGTTTCAATCAATCATATCTAAAAAACAAGATAAATGGGCACAGAGATTACCAACACCCCTTAGTCCTGTTTAAAGTCCTGTTTAAAATTAAAACTAACAAAATAACCCTAGGGAAAAATAAACAGAATGGGAATATTCCCTTTAAAACACTTTGCTGGAGACCTTCATTTGTAGTTATACCAGAGGACAACTGACCCTAAAGAAGCTTTATTATCACGGCAACTATGACTGCTATCTCTTCAAATCCATTGTGACAGCATTAGCTTATTACTGTTCTAATTCTTAGAGATGAACTAACAAAAAAATTAAACAACACAAACAAAAAAAGAAAACCAAAGAGAGAAAATTATCCAGATAAGTTTACCTATCTACAAGTGCCAACTAAGTGCAATGAAACTTGTTTCTTTCTCTTATATTCCCTCCTTGATATTTCTCCTTTTTCAACAATTATCTGTTTTAGACATCTAAAACTGTGTATTTTCCAGCACTGCTGTGAGATTCTGATGAGAGAGGCAGCTGAAAACAACGTCTTTAACAGGCTCATGCTGGGTTTGATCTTGCCAGCATGGCAAAGAACAGGATGTGATATTGTAAATCTGCAGCAGGAAAGCTGCAAGTACCATTTGACACCAGGAAGACAGAAGCATAATTTTCTGCCTTTACTTTTTTTCCCTCTCTCTTTTGTGTACTTTCATATTGGTGTCTTTAAGAGAAAAAGACTCCAACAGGAACAGTAACAGTAACACATTCAGTCCGCTGCAACTTCTTCTCTTTCACAGAAAGGGGAAAAAAAGGCTCTGTCTACAATAACATCTCAAAGACTGTCATAATAGTTTTCCCTGGTAAACAATATTCCCATGTCAAGAGCCGGTACAGCTAAACCAATTAGAATTAGGAACGTTGTTGAAAGGACAGCCTTATTTTACACTCTACAGTTCAAAGCAGAAGATTTAAATATGGGACTAAACATAATTTGCAAAGGGAATAAGTAGAGGAATTTGGACCTGCTGAGTTAGACTAGCTACCACAAGCTAGGTTAACTGTTTAATGACAGTTTTAGCAAGAGAGACATACTAGCAACTTTAACATTCTCTGTCTTTTTATTCTATTGACAGTAATGTAATAAAGTCCATTTCAGCTAGCATCTGTAGGCATTATAGCTCATACGTTCATCACCATCTTTCAGTATCTTATCAGAAAGAGCACTGCAGCTGGAACCCACAAAAATGATTAACGTTGCTGATCTGGAATTTCCACCGGGACAAACTTACCTCCACCAACCATTTGAAAAACGCGGTTCTGCTTTGTCTGATCTAAAGCTACCTAAGCAGTCTATAAATATTGCTCATTCTTGGCCGCACCCTGAGGAACACTCTCTGTGATTTTAGAGCCTTGCTTTCCTCTTCAAGTTCAAACATAGTGCTATGCCTAATGGATGTTATCTCTGGAACAGCTACCTTCACATAGTACCTTTTCATCAGCTTCTTTCAGATAAGCCCCACACAGCTCAAATTTACACTCATCAATTGTTGTAGACCATTAAGATCTTCGGTCATTAACTTGTTGCCTCCAGAGATCCTGTTGAACTGTTTTTCAAGTGCTGGAACTTAACCTCCAGGCCTGTAAAACTAGAAGCTCCTACTGAGGATACAACACTGTCAGCCAGTGAAGGTTTCAGCTGTTTAACTTACTGCTTCAGCAGACAGTGTTTGCCACTAGGCATTCTGATTAGGTCAAGTAAGCAAGAAATCACAGCAAAATAATCTGACTCTCAGGAACGAACCTTTTTTTTTTTTTTTGCAGAGAAGCTGTATCCAAAAGTTCAGCCTGAGCCCTCTGATAATAGGGCCCCTCAATTATTTTTGGCTGGTGCTTGCCCATTTCATTAACGAATACTTACTCTTTAGCATGAAAGGATTTGTGGGAAGAATAAATATCTTCTATTGGGACAACGAACACAGAGGGAAACAGAAAGGCAAGCTTTTGGACTCAAGAGTGCCTCAGTGTTCATCAGATCTGAAAAGTGACAAAAACAGAGTAACTAGAAGACAGAAACAACTGCTCTGAGTAAAATGAAATTATGGTAATCTATTAGATGACTTGAGAGAAAAGGTTAGTTAGCATCCAGTGAGCAAAAACAGAAAGGTGAGAAGCTGTTAGCTCATGTGGAGTAGAGGCAGAAAAGGGATTTTAACATCAGTATTAGATTTAGCTGGAAAACTGTATAGGCCTTTAAACCAATGTCATTATTGAGCTCTAAGTAGTAGAGTTACGAATTTTAGTCTGCAGGTTCATCTTTTGAAGGTACTCTATAGGACTCCTTAGAGGATCAGGACTGAGCAGTCAGAAACAGAGTGAAAAATGTTCTCCTACTGTTAAGTAGCTGTTTCTATCCTTTACAAATTGCCTGAGCTAGCTCATTCTAGCACACAGCACTCATTTAATTGCACCCATGTCACGTTCACAAGGTCATTTGGTCCATCAAATGAAGTACACTGCAGATTGGGTGTGGTTTTGGTTTTGTTTTGGGGAGTATTATTTGTAGTAACTGTGGAGAGTGTTGGCATTGCTCTGGCACAGTCCAGTTCCATTTGACTTTTGTTGATATGTGCGAGTTTATTTCTGAATATATGATTGGTAAGGCAGGGAATGGTTTAAAAATTATGAAAGGAGTCATTATCAGAATCTATGTAAGGCAGAATCTGCAAACAGTATTTTCAGTTTTTTACTGAATTGCTCTGTAGATCTCAGTCTGGAGTGGGATGTTGTTCTCAAGGGTAAATAGTTAATGGGTTTCTTGCACTTATGTAGATAAAACTCACTTTCACAAACAAATGCCTTGTACTTAATGCATCTTTTAAAGTCAAATTAGAAGATGTTGTTTTGGAATTATAAATTATTTACTCACAGTACAGCATTACCCTGAGTAATTTAGAAAAATTAAAAAAAATAATAATTCTTTTGACAAATGCTGATAAGGAATTTTAAAAGCAATGAAACTTGTTTTCTCAGTGATTGAAAGTGAAACTCTTGCTGGTAGGAATATTCTATAGAAAACACTACGTATCAGTTAAGCCTAGTTTCTACTAGTAGGGAAGCCTAGCTTTTACTTGACAAAATAGAGTTATTAGCAGGCTAATGAGAGACTATAACAGAGTCTGTACTCCTTACCAGATTATAATATCTTCCCAAATCTTCCCTGTGCATTAACACTTAATAGGAAAAAACAACTTGATATTAATGGAAAGTAAACCTGATAACCACAGAAAGAATCCTTTCAAATGGTCATGGCAAACTGGGAGCATTGGAGAGAAGTTATTATTGACCATAATTCATGCTCAGTTTAGGTAAATTATGAGTAAGAATTGAAATTTGAAAAGTAGAAATATTTTAAGAAAAGTAGTAAATAAGATTTTGTGTATGTTCCATTTTCCAGTGTATCCAAATCAATGTATCCTACAATGAATATTTATAATTATGTGGGTTTTATGATTAAACAGTGAATGAAGTCCAAAAATAATGATTAAATCTGCCTTAGTGGGTTTTATGACATGATCTAAATGTGTATAAAACTAACTACAGACAGGTTTTAAGAGTACTTGCTTTTATGTCCTGGAACTTAAAAGTTTAACAAATCCTACCTTACCAAAAAAACAACAACAAAAAAAACCCAAAAACCACCAACCAAACAACAAAACCAATCAAAACAAAAAAAAACCATACAATGAAAAAAGTCAGAAATTTTGATTCAGGTACAGACTAATCTAGGTCAGATTCATCCGGAACTTTACCAAATCAGAAGACAAATTTATTTATCTCTTTGCATGGTCCACATAAGAAAAAGGTAAAGAAAAGACATTCCTATGGTCTGACATCAGAAAACTGTTCTACCACAGGGGCACTAACCATACCAACCTGTACTAGTTTTGGATGGTATAGAATTAAGTTTCTTCATAGCAGTTCGTATGGTGCTATGTTTTGCATTTGTGATTAAAACTGTGTTAGTAACACAGGGGTGTTTTAGTTATTGCTGAGCAGTGCTTACACAGAGTCAAGGCGTTTTCTGCTTCTCATACCGCCCCACCAGCAAGTAAGCTGGGGGTGCACAAGGAGCTGGAAGAAGACACAGCTGGGACAGCTGATCCCAGCTGACCAAAGGGATACCCCAGACCATATGACGCCATGCTCAGCATATAAAACTGGGGCAAGAGGAAGGAAGGGAGGGATGTTTGGAGTTATAGTGTTTGTCTTCCCAAGTAACCATTAGGTGTGATAGAGCCCTGCTTTCCTGGAGATGGCTAAACATCTGCTTGCCGATGGGAAGTAATGAATAAATTCCTTGCTTTGCTGTGCTTGTGTGTGCAGCTTTTTCTTTACCTATTGAACTGTCTTTATCTCAACCCACAAATTTTCTCACTTTTACCCTTCTAATTCCCTTCCCCATCCTGCTGGAGAGGGGAGTGAGCGAGCATCTTATACATCAGGACTGAGCAATACTACTGATTGAGAATGGCAGGGACATTTTCGGTACCTATGAAACCCAGCAGGTGGAACCCTACTAAATTTTTGGTTGTTTGTTTACAATTAATAAACAGCAAGAAGGACAGCAACTCAGAGGCCCAAATAAATCTACAGCATATCATTATTTTCTCGGTAGCTTTGGAAATGAGACTTTCTTGGGTGTGCCTCTATACCAAAACAGTATGTGAGGTGCTGTGTTGAGCTGGACTTTAGATTGCCCACACTGAAGAATTGTTAGTTTCCTACTAACTCTGTTTTGCAGTGTACCAATTACTTTTCTTCAATACAAAGCATGGTTTAAACAGCAGTTGATTCTGGAGGCCCCTCCCAAAAGACAGACCTCTGAACTCTGCCTAACATGGTCTTCCAGCTCTACTGCAGGAGGCATCATATCCTCAAATATTCCTTACCATATCATGACAGACTCGAATGTATATTTGGTTTATCTCTAGTCTTTTTCTATAAAATACTGCTATTGTTTCAGGCATTTACAGGTGAAAAATAACATATAAAGTTAGCTATATCTTCAGGACATGGGGGGATACGATATGGGGCCAGAAGAGAAACAAGACACTGCAGTGTTTTACCTAGTGTGAGTACAGGTAACCAGTTCCATGGAGGGTGTGCACACACTAAGCAGTGTGGATACAAGGCACTGGACATATCTGGACTTGAAACATCTCTAGAACCTGTGTCTTCAGGAACAGAGATGCAGCCATCATGACCCAAATGTGAACAAAGTTACAAGTGCACATTTATATTAAGTCATTTAGCCCCTGTTTCCTTACGTTAGCACTATATATTTATCAAGGGGGTAGATAACAAGACCTCTAAATCTGTACCAAAAAATTTAAAGCTTTGATATATGATAAACCACTAGGATACTAACCTAATCTTACTAAAATCTTGAGAATGAGGGTTTCCTTATTTTATAAGTCCTGTGGTGCTACTGATTGTGTTACAGGTAAAATTTTACCTTACCCAAAATCATTCTTTTCATGCCACTTGAGATAATAAGTGCTCATTTTTGGTCAAGGTCCTGAATAAATGTCTGTGCACTTTGCAGATTCTGTTGCACGCAATGTGCTGGCCTTACAAGACCAAACAAAATGATTGCAATCCTGTGGAAAGAGTGAGGATTCCTTATAAATTGAACCAGCAACATTTTCTTATTATTTTGCATAAATAGTGAAAAAATATTAACATGAAAAATGTGATGCATTAAAGATTTAAAGCTTTAGGATGCTCAGCCAGTATGAACTGACTACATACACAGTGCCACCGAAGCCAATAGTGCATAGGTTCTCTTACTTTAAAAACCAGTCTCCACTCAGGACTGTGATTATCCTTTTCAAACACTGCACATTGCATACGTGAAATATGAAATCCTTTCCAGTTTCACACAGGAGGTAGTGTCACATGTGAAATTTCCAGGATGATAGTTCTATTTCATGGTGGAAAAATGCCTCAAAACATGTGACTTCATAGTTATAGTTTTCATTCGATTGTGTAACTGATCTAACGTGAATGGAAGCTTCCCTATTGCTTACACAGGAAGGATATTGATAGTTCTATGTCAGATTAGGCTCTCACACCAGTTGCTTTTGCATTTTCTTATGACTCCAGCATGACAGTAAACAAAATTTTCAGTATTTAGTCTCTTCTAATCAGCTATTTCTAGCCCCATCTGGAACTGAGTTCTTCCTTTTCGAAAACAGCTGGAAAGTATAAAGGCTAAAAGCAGACCAGGTCTCTGGCTGTAACCCCATGGGGAAGTGGCATGGCATGACTAGCAATACACACAGGGAAAATTTCCCCACCAACACAGGTAGCTATATCCCACCTATTGCTTATCCCAAGCTCTCTATTGGGAGTGGTCCATGGTTCATGCTGATTCCTGAATTACATTTGCATATTGTCTTTGATGCTGCTGGTTGGCATGGATAAAAAACAACAATTACAACCTATGGATATAGATTGCACAATAATCAAGTCCTGGTCCTAGACAGCTTAGTTTACAAGTATAAATACAGCCACGGATATCAGATGACTCAGGGCTACAGCATATACAGAAGAGCATGTGCTTTGTCATCTCAGTATCCATTTTGTACAAGAGGAGGATTTGGTGGGATGGATTTTTCTTTGCTTGTTTTTGTTTGAACACAAATACAAAGGGGATAAGATGCTCTCCATTAGTATTTCTGTTAATGACTTGAATGAGAATAGGCAGTACTTTTATCAGCTTGGAGGAGGACCCCAGGCTAGAAAGAGTTGCTTCAGCCAGCAAGCACATTAGAGGATGGTATTAGAATTCAAAATGGTGTTGACAAATTGGAGAAGTGGTGTAAAAATGTAAGATACAATCCCGTAAAGACAAGTGCTAGACTTTACTGTTAGGAAGAAATAATCAACTACACAAATGTTGTGTTGAGAATGACTGAAAAAAAAGCAATAGCAGCTCTTCAGAAAACTGTCTAAGCCTTAGAATAAATAGATCACATGCTGACCATGAATCAACAGTGTCATGCTGTAGTGAAAAAGGTAAATGCCAAACAGAGATGCAAATAGAGTCATCATTTAGAAAAAATGAGTTTAATTCTTCTGCTGTACTAAGTGCATTGTTAAGGCCCCAGTTGAATACTGTGTCCAGTTGTGGACATCAGACTTCAAAAATAATGTCAACCAACAAGACAATTTATTCTGCAAGCAATGAAAATTATCATAGGTGTAAAAACTGTTATCTTTGAGGATGCATTGAAAGCATTAGTTAGTATTAATTTAGTTCAGAGAAAAAAATATTATGTTGGGCATGGTAACAGTCAGAAATCATTCAGAAAATATTCAGAAAATCTTGATCTTAGCAAAAAGTAAGGCTTTCCATGTCCACTGCAAACAGGACAATAAAGGATGAGCTTAAAGGAGTTTAGGTGGGACATAAATAAAATCTTTCTGAATCTAGGGCTCATTAAGCCCTGCAGCAGGTTGTTGCCTGAGTAGGTTTGTAATCTCCATTGTTAGAGGGTCAACAGAGACCAGTTGGGCAGGGTTTCAGTCTGTAAGATTCTGCGTTAGGGCATCAACATCTAATGGAAAGATCGTGGTGGACTGAATGGCTTCTTGATGCCCTTTCTATTCACTTTTCAGTGAGTCTATGATTAGAACAGCAATGGCTTGGATCACAGTCCAGCAATCTTTTTACTATACTTTTTAGAGCTGATATAAAAAAATGGACTGAAGTATAGAAGGGGAAGGTGAGGTGAGCAAGAGATGAGAAAGGAGAAGGGGAAAACTAACCAGTAATGGGAGGAAAAAAAAAGATAGTGAACGAGGGAGAACCTCTCATTGGGTCCTAGCTCATTAATCAACATTGAGTCTGCAGCTTTGTACATGCACATTACAAATAAATTTGTTTTGGGACATGTTCAGGACTAACTGGACAAAACCCTGAGCAACCTGATCTGAACTTAAAGATGACCCTGCTTTGGGCAGGAGGTTGGACTAGATTATCTCCTGAGGTCCCTTCCTACCTAAATTATCTTATGTTCCTACTGTAGCTACCCCACTTCAGCTCTGTATTTATGATGACCTTTCCAAATGCAAATCTTATTGTTTTAGAATCATAAATGTAATTTAGACATATGCGAGCCCTCTTGCAAAATAATTTCTGATTAAAAAAATATAGAGTGGAGACCAAGAATACTATTCGTTCTAGAAAAATTAAATAAAACCTTGCAGATCTTAAATTCCCAGCAATTAATATGGAAATACCTTTAAACATTCATGTTTTGTGGTTGTTTAAAGCTGTGGAATTTGTATCATTAATTATAGGTGGGTGACAAGCTACAGTAGCCCCAGACAAAATCTAATTTTTGCCAGTGTTCCAGATTTAAAAGCAGCTTTAAAGCTCCCTGACTCAAACATTTAACCTGATTTATGGGTTGCATTCTGAGAGTACTAAGGTTAAGTCTCACTAAGATCACTTTAAATGACTTAAAATTAAGTAAAGAACCAAATATAACTACTAATCTAAACATATTGTGAAATATTAATTATGCATTTTAAGTGAAGGCAATAAACAAGAAATAATTTAATTTGTGACATATAATAAATCCCAAAATATATCCTTGCTGAAGGCATTTTCTGAATAAACTCTTGTTTTTAAGCCACAAAGGAACTGAAGTTGAAACCATTAGTTACTGAGTCAGAAGCTGTTTATTAAAATTTTTTTTGCAGTCACCTCTTAAAAATACATAAATGTTTCTAAAGGATGAATACATTGAGAGAAAAGTAAAGTAGCCTAACATGAAAGTGGAGGAAAGATCTTTGTGTCATGCGTGGCGATGTTCGTTAATGAGATAAAACTACTTAAGATCAGTTGCAACTGCTGAGGCAATGTAAAATATATTTTAAGTTCACACAAAATTTTAATATTTCTGTCAACATATTACATAACAGCAAAAATTGAGACCTAAACAAAAAATTATACTTCCATAGACAAACTGTTCATGACCCCCTAGGTACATGTTCCTCATGTTCTTTTCATGCAGAAAGTCCCCTGTGCAAAGTAAGCTCTGCACATTGCAGAACCTAAGTATCATGTATACATTCTAAGTGAAATATGCAAAGAAAGGGCCTGATAATGCTGACCTCTTTTCAGCAGACAATCTCATCACTACTAGAATAACATGAGTCAGGAAAACCTTCCTGGAGTGTGAATATTACTCCTTCTTCAGGAAGTATTTAACCCTTCCACTCCTTCTGTACAATTTCAGTACTACAGGGCCATGTACCAGTTTACTACTGAAAAGATAAGGCACTTTTTTCTAGTGAGCTATGTAGATATCAGATATATAGAGTCCCTAGACAGACTATTAAACTTAGAAGTATTGTAAGTGAAATCCTACTGCCCTCCAAAATACATAAAGAGAATAAAAGAAAAGAAAACAAAAACATTGACCTGTGGAGTTTTCCCCTCATGACCTTTCTTTAATCTGAGTTACAGTGCTATCTCACAGAACACTCACCTGGGGGATCTGGAGATGTGCATGTGTAGATGTGAATATTTAATAAAAGAGATATTGGTAACAGTCAGGATGAGAACAGTTCAAACACTGTCTAGTATTGTTCACATTCAGTCTTTTTCCTTGGCAGAGCAACTTCAGGCAAGGGCAAGAAGACAATTGCACTGAAGTCTGGACTCAGAGGACCCTTTTTCCCACCCAAAGTTACTACTTTTCCATCTTTCCCACCCTGAGTTGTTACCTTTCCATTTTGATCCAGACAGCTCAGCAATTACAGATCTGTGTCTGGATTGGTGTACAACTTATATTTCAAGTGGTCAGTACAAAAATTTTCCCAGCACCCTGTGCCATGGACCTTCAGAAAGTCCCAGCAGAGTAAGAGTAGAGACCATGGCCAATCAGCAGTCCAACTTATTTTGCTGATTGCTCTGTATCTCCCTAGCAGCCCTTCATTTATTCTAACTTACAGTCTCAATAAACACTCACACATACACCTCTGTTGCTGAAAACCTGCCCTGTTCCTCGTATGACTTCCTAACTTTTTTTCTGAACATGTTGATGGTGTGCCATCTCCTTTTCAATAATCACACATTTCATCATTGATCATCATGTAAATACCTTTGTTCTACATATCTCTACAGATAATTTTTTCTCAGTTTCAGAACTTTTCAAAATATTATTAGTCTGGTAATGCCCTTTACGCTCAGCTACTACACCAGTATGCTGTACTTCCAGCCTAATTGCAAACACAACAAGTGAACATTTTCAGAACACTCCCTCTTGGTTTGAAAGTAGGGCAAAGTGACTCTCAGTGAGTTCAGAGGTTATATTTTCACACTCACATAAACATTCTATTTTTTCTGACACAGCTCTAATATGTGCTTACACTGGCCTTCTGTCATTAGTCAGGCCTGACTATTGCCTCTTGCTCCTTAAGCCATTAGCCACTGAAATCCCTGCAATTCTCAAGTGCAAAACACGTGAGCTTAACAACAAATGGACTCAGTCTCTACAGTGTTTTAACAAAAGAAGAGTGTCATGCCAGCAGGAAGCAGGATGGTTCCTGTGTATGTATATATTCCTATGTATACCATACTGTGCACTGTGCTGAAGTACTCCAGAAACAGAGTATATCGAGTCATAGGGTCCCTTGAAGAGGAGACCTGCCACAGAAGTACACTGCAAACTCCTTATAATATGACCTTGTTTCATGTGGACAAAGGGAAGGCAGTGGATGTGGGGGGGTTTTTTGTTTTAACAAAGCTTTTGATGCTGTCTGTCACAGTAACCTCTGGAGAAAATGTCCAACATACAACTAGACATGTACACAATACAATGAGTAAACAACTGGCTGAAGGGTTGAGCTCAAAGAGTTGTAGTAAATGGGGTAAGACCTGGCTGGCGGTCAGTCACTAGTGGGCTCAATTTTAGGGCCAGTTCTCTTCAATGTTTTTATCAATGACCTGGACACAGGAGTTGAGTGCACACTAAGTATGTTTGCCAACAATACTAAATTAGGAGGAGCCGTTGATTCCCTCAAGGGTAGAGAGGTCTTACAGAGACATCATGATAGATGTCACCAACTGTATGAAACTTAACAAGGACAAATGCCAGATTCTGCGCCTGGGACAGTGTAATCCTGGATGTACCTATAGACTGTGCGACAAGAGGCTGGAGTGCGGCCCTGCAGAAAGGGATCTGGGGGTTTTGTGTTGATGGGAAGCTCAATATGAGGCAACAATGGACCCTGGTAGTCAAATGGGCCAGCTGTATCCTGGGGCGCATTAAGCACAGCATAGCTAACCGGCCGAAAAAAGCAATTGTCATATTATACTCAGCACCAGTGTGGCCTCAGCTCAAGTGCTCTATGCAGTTTTGGGCTCCACAATATAAGAAGGATATAAAAATATTAGAATGTGTCCAAAGGAGGGCAACAAGGATGGTGAAGGGACTAGAGGGCATGACTTATGAGGAGCAGCTGAGGATACTAGCTTTGTTCAGCTTAGAGAAGAGCAGACTGAGGGGATCCCTGTGGGTCCCTTCCAACTCAGGATATTCTATGATTCCATCCTCCTCGCAGCTGAGTGATCACTTGAACATCACCGGTGCTGAGTATAANGCCGAAAAAAGCAATTGTCATATTATACTCAGCACCAGTGTGGCCTCAGCTCAAGTGCTCTATGCAGTTTTGGGCTCCACAATATAAGAAGGATATAAAAATATTAGAATGTGTCCAAAGGAGGGCAACAAGGATGGTGAAGGGACTAGAGGGCATGACTTATGAGGAGCAGCTGAGGATACTAGCTTTGTTCAGCTTAGAGAAGAGCAGACTGAGGGGATCCCTGTGGGTCCCTTCCAACTCAGGATATTCTATGATTCCAT
>WAAD01021094.1:161161-199854 GCA_013389945.1 Fregata magnificens | reverse complement strand
CACCTCCGTCTCTGGAGTGCGGCCCTGCAGAAAGGGATCTGGGGGTTTTGTGTTGATGGGAAGCTCAATATGAGGCAACAATGGACCCTGGTAGTCAAATGGGCCAGCTGTATCCTGGGGCGCATTAAGCACAGCATAGCTAACCGGCCGAAAAAAGCAATTGTCATATTATACTCAGCACCAGTGTGGCCTCAGCTCAAGTGCTCTATGCAGTTTTGGGCTCCACAATATAAGAAGGATATAAAAATATTAGAATGTGTCCAAAGGAGGGCAACAAGGATGGTGAAGGGACTAGAGGGCATGACTTATGAGGAGCAGCTGAGGATACTAGCTTTGTTCAGCTTAGAGAAGAGCAGACTGAGGGGATCCCTGTGGGTCCCTTCCAACTCAGGATATTCTATGATTCCATCCTCCTCGCAGCTGAGTGATCACTTGAACATCACCGGTGCTGAGTATAATATGACAATTGCTTTTTTCGGCCGGTTAGCTATACTGTGCTTAATGCACCCCAGGATACAGCTGGCCCATTTGACTATGAAGGTCCATTGTTGCCTCATATTGAGCTTACCATCAACGCAAAACCCCCAGATCCCTTTCTGCAGGGCTGCACTCCAGAGACGGAGGTGCTGATCTCTTCTCTGGTGTCTGGTTATAGGACAGGAGGGGATGGCTTAAAGCTGTGTCAGGGGAAGTTCAGATTGGATATTAGGAAAAGGTTCTTCACTGNTTAGCTATACTGTGCTTAATGCACCCCAGGATACAGCTGGCCCATTTGACTATGAAGGTCCATTGTTGCCTCATATTGAGCTTACCATCAACGCAAAACCCCCAGATCCCTTTCTGCAGGGCTGCACTCCAGAGACGGAGGTGCTGATCTCTTCTCTGGTGTCTGGTTATAGGACAGGAGGGGATGGCTTAAAGCTGTGTCAGGGGAAGTTCAGATTGGATATTAGGAAAAGGTTCTTCACTGAGAGGGTGGTCAAGCACTGGAACAAGCTCCCCAGGGGAGTGGTCATGGACCCAAGCCTGTCAGTGTTCAAGAAGCATTTGGACAACACTCTTAGATATATGGTTTAACTTTTAGGTTGCCCTGTGTGGAGTCAGGAGTTGGACTCAATGATCCTTGTGGGTCCCTTCCAACTCAGGATATTCTATGATTCTATGATTGCATCCTCCTCAGGCAACCATTCATACAGGTTTGATAAAGAGGGGTTAAGGTTATATGCTGTCATTACTATCTGTCCTCACTCAAAGTGTGGCAACGCAAGGATTGAAAGAGCCTCCTTCCCTCTTGTGGAGCACTGAATAGGAATCTGGTTTAGTGTTCATACATCCAGACACCAGTTATAATTGCTGGAACCAATAAACCGAAACAAGACTTTTCATGGGAAGCGATGACAAGACTGTGTTCTTAAGAAATAGATGCAATTTGAAATATTGTATCCAAACATCACCATCTGTGCAGCTCCATTAGTGCAGACAGTCAAGAGAGGAATCGAGAATTTTAGACGAACAACACAGAGGTTCTACTGGTAATAGAGAGATGATATTGGTGTACCCCTAACCTTGGCATATCAACAGGGGATGACTTTGCTACATTTATAGTGCTTGACTAAATGTGCCTTGGAAGGTACAGACATATAGGGGCAATGTCCATTGAACCGGAGACTCTTTACCCCTCTGAAATGGTCATATCTGCTTCACCGCATTGCTTCTAGCCTTGCCTGATGATACCACTTAGCCCCCAATCAAAAGATGAGAGAGAGAGAGAGAGAGATATGACACCATAATTTAACAGTCATTAGCTGAAACATGTATGTCTTTATAGCCCCCAAACTATGCTAATGTGTGGCAGGACTTAGATCATGAATCAATCCATGAACCATAACGAGCCACGCAGCAACCAGGCATTCAGTAAAGTCTGGGTCTTGACATTTAGTAACAATGCTGGATGTTTAAAAATACAAACACAAAGACACACACATGCATATATATTTATATAGAAATATATGTGTGATTGCATATGATCTATGACAATAATAATAGAAAACTTATCCCAACATCCAGTAATGAAATTTAAGTGGCGAAGTCATGCTTAAGACCACATCTTTATTCTATATTGTAACCTAAAGCAATTTTGCCAGTTTGTGAACATGTACCCTGTCAAGTTACAAGCAGACAGACACTCAAATAAGGAGATTTAATTATTTAGATTTTTATAAAAACCTTTGTTCACTGAGTTACTAACACGCTGTGTGGTGATGAATACCATCTACATTTCCTGAAACAGAAAAAGAAAAATCCTGTCAATTGAAAGAACGGACTTCAGTCAATTTACAACAGGCACCCCGCACTCTGAAGGATAGGAAATCCTTCTGGGCATGCATTTGCCTTCAAAAATGTTTGCAATTTTTATTTAAGTGGTGACAAGCGATGCATGGATGAAAGAGCAAACCATCCTTTACATGCTCAGTGATACATAGGAAGATCATATACACATTCCACAAAAGATATTGCACATCTGCGCTCTTAAAGCTTGGCTTTCAAACCCTCCTAGGACACAAACCTGTCTTCAGAGAAGAGAAGAGAAAAAAGTCACTTGCATTGTTTTATTTTTCTCCTGTGCTTATAAAATGTTTCTCTCTGCAGAACTGCAGCTGGCCACTGTTACAAAGATGAAGGACACAATCTCCAAGAAATAAAAGCATTAAATTGAATGCTTCTGAAGTTTAATCCATGCACAGTTTGCAACACTCAAGTCTTCTATCACACACAATGCACACACCTACAGTCACACACGCCCATCAGCAATGGATAATCCTTTCAAACAGCCCATGCTACGGCACAATCACTGAGAAAATGATCCCATGCATTCAGGAGCACGGTAGGATTCCTACTCAGAGCAGGCTGACCTTTGGCCAGGTTCCAGTGATATGCTTTTGAGCGTGTGATTTTTAAAGGCTAATTTGTCATCGTAAGGAAGACCATGCTGCTGACAGTAAATTTATGAGCTTAGAAATACTGTTCTGCTTATGCTTGAATCCTTTACAAGCAGCTTGTATTAAGCATTTTAGTTCTTTTGCTATCTTACATTAGTTTGGATTATTCTTCTCTATCAGAAGAACATGCTACCAGTGAAATTAAACAGCTGCTTAGAGTGAAAAATAGCTCATGATCTATGTAAAGTAATCTGCTGCTTCCATCTGACTTTCCTTTTAGTCCTTGCTTTCAGAAGTAGGCTGATCTATGTGCATTGTTGAAGATTCAAAATCATGTTTACTGACTGTATTGGGCTTAAAACCTACTGCATAAGGTTGCACTAAAATGAGGCTTTGGGGTTTTTTTGTTTCTTTGTTATCACAATCCCAAAACAATTCAGTAAGCAACACAACCGGCTGCATTATTGTGTACAAAATGCTAACACACATTTTATTGCTTGTTTTGAAGAATGGCAAATTGTGATATTTGGAGGATTCTCTCACTGTAGTATCTGATCTCCATTAAAAATGTTGTGTTGTCATAAGTATGGCACCTGTCAGCTGGCCCAAGGTCATGTGTTTGTATTTTGCATATGGCTGCATAAAACTATGGCACAACTTTTCACAAGAATATGTGAAAACAGGCACAGGAATGCAGAGAAAATGCAGCCAAAAACTTAATGAACAGTTTGCTTGAAACTATACTAACTGGCAATATCATCACTTACCAACTCCGTAGTGAATCCAACACTGTGCAGATGGGTAACTCGCTGGATATTTTATTTTCACAGCTACAGAAGAGATTGTGTTCAGATTGAGTTTCTCAGAGACTTTTGCTGTTTCTCCTCTTGAAGAGCTTGATGCGGCTTATTATATATATTTCTTAAGTAGTAGTTTTCTGATTCGTAAGGAGGTTAAATGGCCTGATGGACTGAGCATAAGGCCAAAAGCCAAGACCTCCCAAGCTGTAGCTTTGGCTCTGACACCGACTCACTATGTGGTTTGGATTTAACGGATGCCTTTTTTCCCTAAATGAGGGCAGCATTATTTAAGAGCCACAAAGAGAGCAGCAAGGGATTATTATTATTTTACTGTGTTTTGAAAACACAAAACAGCAAATCTATCCACTGAGCTAGGCATGAGTCGCTGAGATTTTCAGAGTTTTCCTCGGTAGTAATGAGAGGAGACAGATTTCGCTTGAGACCGTGCCATCAGCGGAAGGAAAACCAGTTGCTGAGGGAAGATGCATGTGGGAACTGTGGGATGAAGCCCAGACTGAGGAAAGCTGTTTTAGCTTCTAATCAGGGCGGAGACAACCAGTAATTGCAGCAGTCTAAGGGGAGAGCTGCTGGGCTGCTCGACCTGCCGAGGAGGATGTGCCTGACCCCCACCTCACTCCACACCTGTCTCCAGCTGCCAGCTGAGAACTATTCAGGGAGAGCAGGCAGAGCTGGCCCCAGCAGGGAGGCCAGGCCTGGAGCAGGAGCCAGGAGGGAGCTGATATGAGTGGGAGGCTGCAGCTGGGTGACCCCCACTGAAGTGCAGAGCATCCGCCACAAATGCCGCCATGGGGCAGCCTGGCATCAGTCTGGCCAGGAGCAGCTCGAGGCAGCTTTGCCAGCTGCTTTACAGACATCTGCTCCTCACTCCCGCCAGCACCAGAAAGGCGCTGGTCCGTATGAAGAGCTAGTTTATGAGCCCAAAGTCCACAGATCGTTTTGGACCTGTGTCATGGCATGGAGGGAGAGAGTCATCAGCCAGCAGCGCTCGGGCCAAGTCTGAGCCCAGCCATTTGGTTTGCTCCTGTCTTCTCACCAGGACACTCCGCACTAGCAAGCTTCCCCTGTACTGGATATATAACATCAGCCCTGCACCATTTTTAAGCTGCCAGGTGTGATATGTGATGTTAATGCTTTCTCCAGGGTGGGAGGTGGCTAGGTAGGGGCAGAACACCCGGGTACCAGTGCGTGAACTACCATTAACCGTGTGGACCCCAGGCCTCGGCTGCGTGGCTGGGTGGGCAGGCGTTTCAGGGGCAGGCGGGATACTCTTTCAGTCTCCAGTACAGCTTTATTTGAAGTTTATGTGGACTGCAGGCTGTTTTCAAAGATTTCATAAATTAGTGAAAAGTAGCAACAGTAAAAGGAGACTTTTCTGGACACAGCCCTAACTGCTTCATCTTCTGAGCCCTCTAACGAGATCCTAAGGCTTATCCCCTAGTCCCCAGGACTGCTGACTTATGCTAGGCAGCTTTGTGGGAAAGCTTTCTGGTGGCATTTCCAATTAAAAGCAATGAAAAAACAGTATTGGGTGTTTCTCTCCCTTCCCACAGTGTTTCCCAATCAGAAACACTCAAACTATTTGACTATCTGGGTATGTGCTAGGAAGCCAATACAGAAAAACACCAATCAAATGCACTGAAAAATAGCAGCAGGCTACAGTATTAACATTAAAAGCTATTAGAAATCAATCAGGACTTCAGCAGGGCCCGAGGGCAGGCTGATGTAATGGAAGGCAGTCTATTAAATATAAAAGTCAATTATGCAACAAGTTCAGAGCTCCTGTCCTCCACCACAAAAAAAGAAAGGCAAAAGAGATGATGCCAGCTTGGGCCTGCATCTTGTCACAAGCTCACAACCTGAGGGCTTGTCACTAACAACAGTCCATGAATAGATCCAAGTAAAGGACAGTCAGGCAGGCATTTGTAGGAACCTAAGTTCAGAAAATAGTGAAGGTAGCTACCATCAGATCAGACTTCCTGGTCTGGTGTTTGGGGACGTGCCTCAGTGCCATTTGGAGATAACTTCAAAAACTCCTTTAAAGTGCAATGCCACTAATTATGTAAAAAAACATTTACCAATGCCAAAGGAAAGCTTAGGGAAAAAGTACATCTCAAGCACTTCTTAAATATTACCTGTATATTCCCCTCTCAGGGAGATCACTTGTCATTGGCACTTAATAATGTACTACACATATATAAGGCCATAATGACTTGTTCCCTAAATCTCTACACTCATGAAAAAAGAACTAGCAGTGGATGGGAAAAAAAATTGTTCCTCCATCCTCAGTCTGTCAGAAAAGCTTAATTCCAGCAGCCAGCTTAAGCAAAAAAAAATCCATACGACGAGACATAGGTCAAAGGAATAAAGGTGTTGTTTCTACTTGTAGTCCCCCAATAGTAGTACAAAACTTTTAGAAAGCTGGGATAGATGAACCTCTTAGTTTTGGAAATGTCATTCAATTGAAGCCACAGACCAATTAAAAACACAGGAAGTGTTGCTTAGTTTGCTTACAAATTCTAATGCAAATATGTTGTATTTAGGAAACTATGTCACAATTTTAAGCAATAAACATAAATGCTGCCCTCTCATATTTTCCTGAAATATTTTTCTTACTCACCTCTTTTCACCTTTTATGCCACTTGTACTGCATTCATACATCCAGAAACAAGGTATAACATTTGCACATACTAGCCTTTGGTCTCTGAAGAGCAGGGTTTAAATTGGCTTTAAAAAGAATTCTGAACTGAAATATGTAAACCCACATACTTGCTCACTCTTGTTTGATATTACCAATGCTGGCAAGAGCCATTACTCAAAAGAGCAGACTGGGTGCAGAATGAGAGAAAGGTATATTAGCACTGTAGGAAAGCCTGAATGTTGGGTTAGTTCAGATTAATCAGTGAGTAACCTTCTGGAGTAATGAAAGTCACCAATTTCATCTGTATGTTAGAAATACACCAAATCCTGAGAACAGGGGAAAGAGCACATCATTGCATTTGGTCCTATTGTGCAAAAGATTTTATACTGTGAGAATGGCCTATAGTTAGGGGAGAAGAGGAACCTAAAGTGCCTGAAAGGCACTGTAATGTAAATGCCAAGGGTAAGCTGGAAAATATTTATAGCTCACTATTGCCCTCTAGTGTATGCTGTGCCAGCATTTGTGGTCGTTTTAAGTGATGAAGGGGAAAAATTTTAAGTACAGCTCTTTTTTTTTAAACGAAAAAATAACATCCCTTTCCAGAGAACTGGAGTTTTGTATAATTTCAAATTAACCTTGAGAGAATCTGGAGTAGGGAGGGAGAGGAGGGGAGTTTGGAAAGGTGATGATAATACACCGTACCTTCTCTCCCCTGATTTTTGGGAGAAGAGACATTTTGCTTGGAAAACATTTGCTTCACAGACCCTCTGTGTTCTAATTTAGTTGCATTGTGTGGCAACAAATTGTTTCCTGACTGTTATAAGGCAAGACAAGGCAACAGAAGATATTAATTCCAGCAAGAGACAGAGTGTAAGGGAAGAGCTTTTATTTTAAAGAAAAAAACTTGTTAAAGGTCATTTGTTATATACATGTATTTTTTTCCTCTTAAGAATATCTAGAAAGATTTAAAGAGGGTTCTTTAGACACCAGGATATGTAAAACACTAGGAAGATAAATCTGATTGAGTATTTCTGAGAACAATGTTCTCGGAATGCTTAATGTACAGGGAAGCAATACTGCTGTAAGTTAAATAAATGGAATTTTTAGCATAGAAAAATATGTCTAAAGAGATAAGAAAATGACTTATGCAATTTCCTGAACAAAATCTTATGATTACTACAACTTAAAATGAGAGACTGAGAGAGACTGGAAATAATTAGTACATTTAAGATAGGATGGAAAAGTATACTCAGAAAAAAGATATTTCCCTTGCTAAGCACTTGACTGCGACCAGTCTCCATGTGATCTTGAATATAATCTATCATGTGGTTGTGCCAATAAAGGAGACTTCCAGATCCATTTCTATGAATTAGTGCTTTTTCCACCTGCAGCAAAGCTCTCTGCTTTCCCTGCCAACATTAATACTTTTCTTTTTCTGCTCACTCCCTGCTCAGTTGTCCAGAGTGGGGAGTGGGACTGAGCTGTTCATGCATAGGCATGTGCAAGATGGACATACATACACATTTTTGTCTGCCATCAACAGTCTGTGTTGTCAGTGAAAACACATAACTACTAGAAAGTGTGATTTACCTTACTTTCAAAGAAAGCATAGAAGAATCAAACCCTGGAAAGGCCTGTGCCTGAGCCTAAGGTGATGAGCCCACATGTAGCCATCCATATGGAAGACCTCTAAAGTCAAGCAAGATGAGTCCCTGAGCCAGATCTCCAAATACCAAGAACATGCTGAAGGTCCACCTTGCCTTCAGAGCAAAGAAATTTGGGAAATAAGCTGCTCCCCTCTTTCCCCTGCTCTCCTGAACCAGTACAAAGTTCAAGCTTTCTTTTACTTCCAACTTTACTCATCCAAACTGCCTACTTCAATGCAGCTGTCCACAGCCAATTTCTGGAATCTATTTAATCAGCCACTTAGCCACTGCGATGATACTAAGCCTTCATTCTTTCAAGTATTCTATTGTTAGCATAAATCAAGAGCAAAAGAACGTTTGAAACCCTGAGGCCTGCATATTGAATGTCAGACCTGTGTGATTTGATGAACTGAGATGAAAAAAATCCCTCAAATGCTAGAGTTTATCATGGGGCAACTGACAAACTCTTAGCTTAAGCACTGCTGGCATGGCATTACCATACTGACATCAATTGCCACAGCAGATAAAGTATGTGAGTTTGACAAGTTCATTCTTTCAGAGAATCTGATTTGATAATAATTATTATTTTAGAAGGACTAACCCGTAGATGAGATTAAAAATTAAGCAGACATGCTTTGCTCTCTCATGCTCTCAGAGAGTATCTCAATGTACATTCAAAGATCATAGTGAATAGCATATACAGACATTAATTTATTCATTACTTGAATCCAGGACAAACAGTTTTACTCTGGATTTTGATCTTGTTTGCCTATCCTCGAAAAGTGTGAGGTGACTATATTTACAAAGCATCTACATTACTCTGTGTACAACTGCACTTCCACTGTCCACATATTTCCATTGTCTATGGAAAGATGAGTTATGCTGGTGCTTAATGGAACAACGGAAAGTCAGACTCAGCAGCTATATAATCATGGTTAAGGTACGTTTAGATTTGAAGTAGTTGCCACAAAAAAAATGTTACCTTGTCTGAACTACACTGTGCAAAAAAATCATAAGAAATCAAAAAATCCTATATTTGAAAGAATCCCTAGACAATAAGGAGTGAACTTTACCTCTTCTAAACAACCATATACCCTGTACCTGGATTTAGAACCTAGATTTCAGTGCTACCCTTTTGTAATCCAATAGAAACACTCAAGGCCCCTGCTGAGATCAGGGGTGTACTAAGTTATATTCATAGAAAAAATAGATCTTACCTGAAAAGCTCTAATCTAAACAGAATGAAAAAACCCCAATGTTTTTCCAAATACTCTTTCCAACAGTCTTCTTCTCGTAGCAAACTCTCTGCCTCCAGAAGAAGGTGACCACATCCAAATTGAGAGAGAATCTCTCCTAGGTCATTCTAACTTTTGAGTCTCGCCCAGGGACTCTCTGTGAGGTGCTGGTTGGCACGTGCTAAAGTCATTCCAAGGAACGAGCTAGCAGCTTACAGACATGGAGGACAGAGTGTTAGCACTGAGAAATGTCCTGCACACACACCTTGTGATAAAACATTGATAGAAATGTCCCATCAAACCCATTTTTGTCAGACTGCCCCAGGACCACTCCCAGGGAAATCAGGTTCCCTGTCCTTAGAGTTCAGACTCAGGTTGGATAGGGAATGGTGCTGTGAAACTTGACTTGAAGCAAAAAAAAAAAAAAAAGTTTCATTTATTGCTAACCTTATTATTTTCCACGCAGCAAGAAAATTTGAAAACTACACATTTTATTTGCTTTGTTAGTGGGGTGAGAGGGAGGATTGCTCCCTGCAGTAAAACTAATTTTAGAATTTCCAAATACATCACAAATCAGAAATTCTGGCTTTCAGCTGACTCCACTTACAACCAAAGAAAAATATTGAGCAGTGAAATAGCTGCAGCAGGGCACTCATTCAAAGGCAAACAAGATGCTATTGCGTGACTCAAGAACAGAATAGTGCTCTGCTTCTTGATGAAAATAAGAAGCCAAGAGAAAGAAAGAAATTTCAAGGTGATTCAGAGTCAAACATGGTTTATATTCAATTAAATTTCAAAGCTAAAATCCCAGCCAATTTGTTTCCCATCTACTGTGTGGTTTATGCCATGGTGCCATATGCTATAGTTTGGAGTACTGTCTCCCCCAGTTGGTTTTAATTGGCTTGACCTATGGGAAAGATGGCAGGAAACCAAGCTAATTATATCAATTCACCTCATGCTCTATAAAATCTGCTATAGAATGACATGTCAGGTGAAAAAATAAAAATGAAGCAATAGTAGAAATGCAATTACAGTTTCTTAACATTTCTACATGCTGGACCTTGCTTATTGCACTATCAGCTTATGGATTTCTAAGGATTTTATTGACAAAGTGAGCAGATTCAGATCTCAAACTACAAAGTAAAACTCTCGGAGAAAAAAAACCTCATAACACTTATTCTCCATAGAACGCTTTTTAAAGCCATTAACAGTACTTTCAAAATGAGCAGGCCTCAATCCAGAATAATTAGCTCATTTCCAATTAAAACCAGATTCAGTATTTTTATACCTTCTACTCAGCATACATCAGTGTTACTCTCCAGTTACACTGCTTTAAATTGAAATATCATTTCTAAACTTCTGAGAAATTGGGAGTTGATGTCAAAAAAACTGTTAAAAGCACCAGGTGACATGAGTTAGACAGTGAAGTAGGTATCAGAGCTGTAAGAAAGTTTTATTCAAAGCCACAATTGCATGTCCCATATGTCAGTAAAATAAGCATCTTATCCCAACTAACGTCATATCCACTTTACAGACTGATATTTGAAATGATGAACAATGGAAAGCTTGAGAAATGCTATCCACAGTACACTTTATAGCTAGCGTGGAATGCATTAGACACAAATGGGTAGTATTTTAATGACTACCTACACGGAAATGATAAAGTCTGTCTTACCTAATTTTGGCCACCTAAAAGGTAGTGGTCTATTCTAGTTCTCTAGTCTTTGTGAGACCAGGATATCTCTCTCTCTCTTCATTGACACTGGAAGATGTCTGGATGATTGACTTAACCGTCAGTGACTTGAGTTTGGTGAAATGAGCACCACTTTAAATCCTAAAGTTTTATTCCTAGCAATTAAATCCTTGGAATACATTCCTGAGAGATTTAATCAATGTTTTTAAAAAAATACCACACATACACAGTTGTTTGTTTGTCACATCCCTTCCATATATTGGTTTATATGTACGAAAGTGCACCCTCAGTATGCATTTAAATACATGCCTACAGTTTCCAACAGTCTTTTAGAATACATTCCTATTTGTATCTTGGTTTTGTAGATAAGAGAATAGTCTACTATCAAACCCACTTAAACAAAATAATTCACAGAATAACTATAGAGGCTTAATGAAACCACTGGGAGAGAATTAATTAACTGCATCCACTAAACAGTTCAACCTAAATACAGCAAAGCGCTTGGATATCTGTTTAATTTTGAGAACAGAAATAAGTACTGCTTAAATACTCAAAGAAAAGTCAAAAGAGTCTCAGCCATGCATAGAGTATGTCAATGACAATGTTGTGCAGAAATGCTATTGCTCTCTTCCATGTAGTTTTCCTGAAGTCCTAGTCTTTTCATTTTCAGAAATACAGTACATTACCAGATTTCACCACTTCATAGGATTTGATATGTAGGGCCTAGTCTCAAACTGAGCTGATATGCCTGTTTGGCTAGTTTAGTTTTAAATTCACTGTCATATTTCTGTTCTGATACACTGCTTGCCAAAGTCAATATGAATCTTTTTGTGGATTACAATGGCACTGTGTTAGCCCAATCCTTATTTTAAGTTACATATTCCAGGGTTTTGGCACAGATGCTTTCTGATAACTGGACAGAGATGATTCCTGCAAATCAGTTATAAAATGACGCTGTTACTGTTACACTTTTGTAGTGGAAAGAGTTGAGCAAAAATTGCCAGTACCAATGTATCAGAATAGCCTTATATTTATTTCTTCCATTTAGGCAGTAGTTTACTCCAAAAGCAATTACAGGAAATGGGCCTATCTTAAGGAGGAAAAAAAAAATAAAAAAGATTGGGTAAACAGATACATTCTGTGCAAAATATTCCTCTTACTCTTTACTCTGTGAGAACGCCTAATGGGGTGCTCTGTAGAGATAGTCTGTACTCTCTGCAGACAATAATCTCTAAGGTGCTCACCTGAGTCATGCCTCTTGTTTGAAAAATGGAGAGCGTTCTGCAGTGCCCTTTGAGCACCCTGCAGAGCAGAGCATTCTCACAGATGAGCCTTCTTCACCCCCACCCCTCCAAAAGAAGATACTGGAGCTTTATTTGACCACATAAAGTATTTTTGTTTGAAAGTAATTGGATCCGAGAAGCATTTTTGGAAATTTTTAAAATCTCAGGCTCAGCTATGACTGGCTGGGGCTTAAATCAACATCTATTTGCTTTCTCACAGCTCACCTAGAGTTGTAATCATCCTATGGCAAGATCACAGCAAACTGCTGCTACAGACCATTATGATACCACAGACCTAACACTGGTAGAGCAACAGAGAGTGAACTTCTAAAGAACAAACAACTTGTTTCCATGTAAGGACTTACAGCAATTCAGCATGCTCTAGTAATTCAATCACAAGCTGTTACGTTACGTGCAAGAGTCCCTGGGTGAAATTGTATAGTCTGGGTTATGCAGGAGTTCAGCCAGGATGATCATAATTGTTCCCTGCAGCCTTTGGGTCTATTAAAAAAAAAAAAAACAAGTAAAGAAACAGCTGAAACTGCCATATGTAGGGGAGGCAGATTTGTTCTGAAATCTTGGTCTTTCATTTTGTTTTCCTCAAGTGCTGTTCTTGACCGGAGATTACAACTACTTTCACAGAGCTGATATGATCTGGCCAATCATCATAGTGTTCTTTTCCTAAAAAAAGAATCAAAAATCATAGCGAGCCCATAATTTTTAAGGTGACTTTCAGGAAAAAGAGATGAAACAGCAGATAGTCTGAACTTGAATGTCAACTAAGAATTTTTGGTTTTCTTTACGTAACAAAACCTTCTGCCATTCATACATAACAGCTCTGTAAATGATCACTGAAACTGACCATAGAGGGGCCACCCATTGAAAGCTGCTGTACTGGCCTGCCGAAGTTTTAAGGCCTTTAAGACCAGTGTACCTACAAGAACATGGAGACAGTTTATTTTAATATAAAAAGTGCAATTGTTCTTCTGCAATGTAAAAAGTAGAAAGGAACTAAATGACAGTTTGGGAATTGAAATCTTCAAAATACTATAGCTTGCCAAATTTTTACTTCCAATATGAAATTATTCTCTCCTTTTAGTTTTTAAAATAATTCACAAGCACAAGCTTTTTCAGCTACAAGTGAATGCCAAGCACAAAACTGAGCGTTGCAATAATAAAATTAATATAAGAAAATTCAGCAGATGTCTCAGAAAAAATTACATAAATAAACATCAAGTAAACCACTTCTGATGCTTCCAGCAATTTATTATGATATTCATTTATTTAGCTATAATTCTGAGACAGAAATGTGAAGAATATGGAAAATTCATCTGGAGTTGTTTCCATGTGGGGGAGGCTATGTACTTATTGAAACAAGTCAGTCCCAGAGAGGCTGTGAAATCTCCATTCTTGGAGGTACAAAAAACTCAACTGGACAAGTCTCTGGACAACCTGTCCCAACATTGAAATTACTTCTGATTTGAGTGGGGTTTGTACTAGTCCACAAATTAGTTTCAACCTAAATTATTCTACAGTTCTAAACACGTGGAAATCCCCACTGACCAGAATCAATCTTAAAATCATCCTTCATGACTTTTCCCTATATTCCATACTTTCCACTTAAGTCCCGTGGGATTGCGTGTGTAGTCCAAGCCCCTCACCATTGAGGTCTCCTCTTCTTCCTGTCTTCAGAGATGCAGACACACAATATCAGGACTCAGAGACAGGTTGCCCATAGGTTGTTGCCTAACCCACCCACATCAAAACAAATCAGGGGTCATTCCTAAAATGAGCAAGTAGGGTAAAGTCTCCCAGTTGAGCTTAACGCACAGTGGCCCAGCTTCCACCGTTACGCACTCGTCACCTCCCCTTGAAGAGGCCACTCTCTGCAGCTTCTCCCAAAGTTGGAGAGATTTGAAACCTTGGAATATGCAGCAATCTCAGTTCTCCCACCCATGGGCAATCGGTGTCACCACTGAGCAGTCATGCAAAAGGAAGCAACCGCAACACTACCTCTCCTGGGTAACACTTTGAATATAACTGGCTGATTGCATTGTGAAGGAGTCCTTCATGTAGGTTACTTTAGGGCTTCCCTAGCCATATTTCCCTGATTAGGTCTTCCAGAGAAATTAAATGGCAGAAAGTTTATATGGACATTTCTGATCACACTAAGGCATGAAAGAGATGCCATACTACTTGACTGAACAGACACAAAAGCATGTGGAGTTTTTCTTTGAAAAATTACTAAAGCAGTGCCATGGGTTAATCTTGGCTGGCCGCCAAGTGCTCACCAAGCCTCTCTATCACTCCCTCTCCTCAACAGGACAGGGGGAGAAAATACGAAGAAAAGCTTGTGGGCCAAGATAAGGACAGGGAGATCACTTGCTAATTGCCATCATGGGCAAAACAAAGTCGACTTAAGGCAAGTAATTTAATTTATTGTCAATTAATAACAGAGTAGGATAGTGAGAAAAAAGAACAAAACTAAGAACACCCAAACAGTGCAGGGGCAATGAGGAATAGGTGTTGTGGTTAGTCCATAACATTTTGTCTCTGCTGCTCCTTCCTCCTCATGCTCTTCCCCTGCTCCAGCGTGGAGTGCCACCCACAGGAGACTGTCCTTCATGAACTTCTCCAACATGGGTCCTTTCCACCGGGCACAGTCTTTCAGGAATGAACTGCTCCAGCGTGGGTGCTCCACAGGGTCACAGGTCCTGCCAGAAACCCTGGTCCTGCATGGGATCCTCTCCACAAGGCCACAGTTCCTGCCAGGAGCCTGCTCCAGTATGGGCTCTTCACAGGGTCGCAGCTTCCTTCAGGGTACCTCCACTTATTCCAGTGTGGGGTTCTCCACAGGCTGCAGTGTGGATATCTGCTCCACTGTGGTCCTCATGGGCTGCAGAACAACCTGCTTCACCATGGTCTTCTCCATGGGCTGCAAGGGCATCTCTGCTCCGGCACCTGGAGCGCCTCCTCCCACTCCTTCTTCACTGACCTTGGCATCTGCAGGGCTGTTTCTCACATTTTCTCACTCTCCTCTCACAGTTGCTGTGGTTTTTACCCCTTCTTAAGTGTTATCACAGAGGTGCCACCAACA
Source organism: Fregata magnificens (assembly GCA_013389945.1). NCBI lineage: Eukaryota > Metazoa > Chordata > Aves > Suliformes > Fregatidae > Fregata > Fregata magnificens. Next base: position 184,502 of record WAAD01021094.1, on the reverse strand, counting down.
ACGCTTGTGGGCTCAGTTTTGACAAGCAGTGGGTCCGTTTTGGAGCCAGCTGGAACTGGCTCTGACTGACATGGTGTCTTCTCACAGAAGCCACCCCTGCAGCCCTCACCACCCCCACCCCCGCCGCTACCAAAACCTTGCCACGTAAACCCAATACAAGCAGAAACCTAAGCTAAGAAGTGGCTTGCGCAAAGTCTCGAATTACATCAATGGCTGAGCAAAAAAAAGAATCCAGATCTCCAAAATGCTAGTCTACCATGGCACAATCTCTTGCTAACCTGATTTTGCATTGCTCCATTAAGGATAACAAGGTACAAGTGTTTTCATCAGTTTTGTTCATGTCAAAGAAACTTACAATGCAGGATAGATCCTTGCTTCCCTAGTGCTAATCCTAAATTGAAAGAAAACTATAGTAAAATAAATTCTGTGAATTTGAAATTTTCCCTAACCTCCTAGAATGATTTAAAAGACTGACTTTTTCTCTTTTTCTTAGTATTAGAGATCTCTAGCCCACTTGCAAAAATATATTGGCAAACAATTTTACATTAGAGGAAAAAACTGTTTTCCGGGGGGGAGGAAATCAAGTGCCAGTATGTGTGTATTAATGCACATTCGCAAATGCAAACACCAAAAAGCTGAAATTAAAATAATGCTAGAAAGAAATATCTTATCCTAGTGGATAGTAACCATTGTTCATAGTGAGAGGAGAAAGATAAAATATTGGATAAGTAGGGAGATAATACTGTGCAAAAGATCCACTATATTTGCACTGAATCATATTTTCCATTTCTGCTTTCATCCAATGGTGTGTATAATAAAAGATGGTTGCCACTGAAATTTGATGTTCCAGAGAGTATGAGCAAACACAGAATGTGATCTGGAGCATCATTTGTATTGGTGAAAGTCTCAGCTAGAGTCCCACAGAACTACAAGATATTAAATAGATTTATTGCCTATCAGTTTTGTACCAGAGGGAGAATATCTGCTTCTCACGGTGAAGAGATACATTATAAAAAAAGTAACTGTGATACTAAGAAATCATCATTCAGCCAAGCTAAAATAAATGATAAATTCCCTTTGTGGCTGATTTTTATCTGGCTGCACCTGACTGCAAAAGTTTGCACAGGCAGATACCCACAGATTTTAAAAGGAGAGTAACTCTAAACAACATTTCCTCGTATCAGTTTAACGCTCTCCCTCTTCTTCCTCATTTTCCCAACCTGTTGACTGGAACAGAGAAAACCCTTTATCAACTTATCTTGAGTCTATAGGGAACTCAAAAGGTAAGTAAGTCGGGCAAAACAGAAAATATAAATTCTCATTACCATTTTACACCTTCAGCAAAGTAAAGGTGGGGACAGTCTCTGCTAGAATTTTCTGCCACTTTCTGGAGCTTCACAGTCTTCAATAAAGTGTAAAGGACTAAAAGGAACCTGATGTCCTACAGCATGTGAAAAATATGATGCTGCATCATACTTCTGCGAGTAACAGAAACTAGGGGAAAGACCCTTATACGCTCCATACTAACATAAAACCCAAGCATAAAAGCATAGATGTCTTGATTTTACAAGTGAACTATAAAGGACATCCTCTATTAAACAAACATTTACTGCACAGCAAAGTTATTACATTATGTCATGATAAAACATTCAATAATTCGTCCCACTTTTGTTTTGCCAGTGTCTATAAATCAGGAATTATGGGAGATGGAAGCACACCAATAGGCAGATATAAACATCTTTTAAGTCCCATAGATTAAATATGGAATTCACAGATCAACTGTAAATCTGAAGTAGTAGTCTCATCCTCTTAACATAAAACTGGTGTGAAAGGCTTATTCTTACTTAAAAGTTTTATACTTTTTTGTACTGGTGCAAATAACCAAAGAGCAGCAGAGTAGCAGGCGTTACTTTACTATTCTGAAATCAATGAGTATATTTTTTTTTATTCTGTACTCTATAAGATATGGTTTGGTTTTCATGTGTGTCTCTTGGCTGCACATCTTTTTCTCTCTCTTATTTTTTCTCCCTTTTTTTTCTTTTTGTATATAGACATTTTCCTATTCCTAATGGATTTTTTGAGTGGGATGTGGAGTACACTTTTCAGTACAAATTCATTTGTCGATATTGAAATTCACATCCTTTGCCTTTCCTGAAGTGCGTTTCTTCTCAGAGCTGAAATTCATTTTTACTGTGAGAACAAGACTGTTGTTTATAAGGGATCGTTGCCCCCACCATGGGAGCTATTGTCTGTGACAATGAGCATTAGGCTTTGAGCAATTGTACTATGGATTCCAGTGAAACTGTGCTCCAACTCTTACTCCGAAGTCCTCAGGGTAGGAAAATATAGAGGCACTTAGGTCTTCATATAACAGATAAAATGGCTTGTAAATAATAAAAAGAACTTGTACCTTTCTGGTAAAGGGGTGTAGCCAAAGATCATGTCCAAATTAAAGCACAACACACTTCACATGAAGAAAAACAGGGAAAGAGTTACATTTGGCATGGGGTGACTCCTTGTTCATATCTAGGAGGGGTCACCCTGAAGCTGAAGGGCAGACATAGTACTCCCTGTGCATGGGTGATAGATTGAACATGAAGGGAATGGAAAGGTATCTTTGTGTAAACACTAGATTCAACCCTTTCCCTCTTTCTCTCATGTTTTCCTTTTGATTTAAATGTGTTCATTAATTTCATTGGGAATTTGATGTGTCTAAGGTTTGGTAAATAGAATTATTTACCCTGCCAGTGGAAGGTCCCCCGACATTCAGAAGTAATAAAGCTTACTGACATGATTAGACCCATTTTAATCTATGTTCTAGTTTAATTTTCACCCTCATTTGTCCCTTCATTTTTTTTTTCTTTTTCTTTGACAAATTCTTCTGATAAATATTCAACAGCTGGATTACTCTGGAACCGTGTTACAGGGTGGGGGCAGAGGGCGTGCTTGGCCCTCAGTCTTGCAATTCATTCTGTGCAGATGATAGAAAAAACCAGGTTTAATGGTTAGCACTGTCTCTTATTTAAACTCAAACAAGAGGCCCCAAAAGACAAGATATTGTATTGTTTGCCCTGTATATTGAAAGAAGTAGGTATCCAGGTTGACTCAATTTATCTCAGCCCAAAGAAGGAATTTCAGTTTACAAGAAAATAAAAATTCAATCCTAGAAGACAGTTATTATTTTTTCTAATTCATGATTATGCTATATTTTATCTTAAATGCCTACCTCCTGCAAAAGTCTTAATATAGACCCCGTTCTGCACTTAGACAGCTGCTTCCTAAATAAAGCACCTACTCTACTGCTGTTGGACATAAACACGAAAGACTGTTTGTCTGCTTTTTTTTTTCTTTTTCAGCAGCAAATTCTTTTTGGCCTCCACTTTTTCAGAAGATGAATACTGTCACTGATTTCAATATTATATGGGTTAGAGGTTTTTTTGACACAGTATAGTTGATATGCTCCTATTGCATTCTTGAAAGAAAATATATAAGGGAAGCAATTACCAAATAAAATTTTTAAGGTACATCTTGGCTTCTAAACAGGCAAGATGTATCAGTGGTCAGTAGTAAAGAATATGTTCTGACACATTTTCAGCTAAACACAAAATGCCAACTCATTGTTTCAGGGGGTTTTAACCTTTTTTCTTTTATTTTGGTCAAAAAGACATGCTTTCTCTTCTTCCAGGAAATCACGTTTCTTTTTTGGGTGAATTTACTAAGGAATTAGACTGAAATCTATCATATCATAGCAGTTAAATCTTAATAGTCTCCATTAAATATGGTTGATAAAACAATTCTGTGTAATAAAAGGCTCTGTATCAGCCTAAGGCACATCAAAAATTTGGTATAAGAGAGGATTTTTTTTCAAGAATGAAGATTCAATTAAAACAAGGTGTCAGCAGTGGTGCTTCAAGTCTTTGGTCACTGTTTTTAGCATTTGTATTTATTCTTTTACACACTCATGGAAGCATAATAAATTCAGACTAGTAAGCTTTAAAAAGCTCTTACCTCTGTCTACTCAAGTATGATTTCCTTCCCAACTTATTACCCTTCACCACCACCACCCACGAGTTACCTCTGTAGTATAACAGTAACAGATGCATTCTTCTCACTGCATTTTGTTTGCATTGTTTCCTGTCTACAATTATGACAATTTAAACAAATGCTTTTGGCACACATCATTAGTCTTGATTGGATTTAACCAGTAAGAAGTTGGTAAAATTTCCACCATGGCTTCTGAATAATAATAACACCACGATATTTTTGTTTCCAGCTGGCTTTAAAAATGAATTTGGAGGCATCAAAAGTAAGTTTTAGGTAGAGCAGAAGGGCTTAGAATTGGGCTTTAAAATCCCTTACTTCTTTGTTGCTGCCTAGTTCAGGACAATACAGATGAATAAACCAGACTTGGAAACAAAATGTGCTCAAGACCTTGAGGCTGGCTGTCACAGAAGAGTAGTATCCATGGTTTGAAGCTCCCTGGGCCTCCAAAGCAGGGTGGCCACATGCAAAACACCTGCAGGAATGCTCTTCAGACTGTGCTGATCTCCCAGGCAGCACTTGGGAATTAGTGGCACAGTGACTAATGTCCCAGGCCAGAGCTGTAGCAGGGACTCTTCCAACAGCAAGGATGAGCAAATGCCAGTCCTCGGCTCTGGCACTGCTCAGATTAGTAATATAGGCCTGGCTATAAAGTCGAAGTAACTTCGGTTGCTGTTTTGTGAATGGCTGAAGCACCCACTCCTGCCAGCTGAGCTGTTTGAGACCCGCTGCACACATCAGCACAACCAAGATCTATAAACCATGACTTTGCCATCTGTATACCATAAGTTCAGTCCTGTGATGCTTCACAAAGAACAATTCATGGCTTGGGGTGACTGTTGCTTCATTTTAAATCCTTCATCAGGCAGTCTGAGGATATAAGAACCGCTTGGGCGGGGGGGGGGAGGGGGGAGAGAGTGTGTACGTATGTATGTATGTATGTTATGGGAGAGGAAGCTAAGAGAGAATGCTCCCTTTAGATTCAGGATGCCAGCTTTCAAACACCTGTAGAAACTGCATACCTACATTTCCAGAGGGAGTTCACACATCCTTGCCAAATCATCTGCAAAGCAAAGGATGTGTAACTGCTCAGAAGATCAGGACAGGTGGAAGTATTCAATTAGGAAGGAGAGCCTAGGGTTCCCGTCCCTCTGGAGATGTTTCTTTAAATATGTAAACCATCCTGGAGCAAACCTAACAAGTGATCTCCTGAAACTGAGCCATCAGTACTTCCTTACCCTTCTCCTCTGCCACCACCTGGACCAAAGCAACTTTAGTGCTTTTGTAAAAAGGAACAAGTTCAATTAAAAACATGATCCCAGAAAAGCCTCTTTGCAGTCTGGCAGTTAAGGCATTGCTTTGCAAGATGGCTGAAGTGAGGACAAATCACAGCCACACTGTTAATGCTGAATGGCAAGGCACGGCTTCCTGGCAGGGCTCAATAAGACACGTCTCTCCTGGAGGGGGACGCGCTTTGATATACATCTCTAGAAACTCACACCCAGCATGCAAGAGCAGGCAGAGGCTCATGCATGTGCACATCGTGGTGCCGTATTCTACAGTGCTCTCCTTATTCAATGCGCTGTTTAGGAGACAATATTTGTCTCTGGGATACAGTATCCATCTCTGGGCTGTGGACTTCAGTTCAATACTATACATCTGAAAGTTAATGATACCATTTGATGACCATGTACTATGGATGACCATCCTGGAGTAGCCAAATTCTTTTTGCATTCTGACAATTTACATTTCTGACTTGCATTAGAGAATCTCTTTGGGAACCTGATCATAAATCGAGATGGGAATTGTATGATGGGGCAGGAAAGAGAATACGTGTCCTTCAAGTCTTAGGTCAGGAGCTTGCCACTGAAATTCCAAGTATCTGGGTATGTGAAAGCTCAGAGTAATGAATTTCTCTCTCCTTACTTCTCTGCCTACTTTCAAAGTTAAGAAAACTAGTTAAAAATGAAAGACAAAGTTTCTCACAAAGGTATTTAGTAAATGAACATTCCATAGGCAAAAAAAAAAAAAAAGCTAAATAATCTTTTTTCAAGTGATTCGCTGTTTAAGTAGGTTTAAACTAAAAGAGAATCAGAAATTCATGTCCTTTTTCTGTCTTCACTAGGAAAACAGCCATTTCAAGTACTGTGGACAGGTGAGCATTTTCATGTAAACGTGAGTGAAAGAAAAATTCAGAAACCAAAGCTCAGTGGTGAAATATTAGCATCATACAGTGGGAAAGCTATCAACCAGTTCATGTCCCCCTCTGCCTTATATCCTATTCATTTCAGCTGAACACCAAATTTTCACATTTGGGACTGAAAGTTTTTCATTATTATGATGACATTATAATTCTTGATTTACAGCCATGGAACTAGTTTCTGGAGCATTTTCAAACAGCAAAATGTCCCAACAGCACATATTTCCAGGCTGTAGTTTTAGCAGATAACAAAAATAGCTCTTACTGGATAGTGTGTGCTAGACACCAGTCAGTGCATTCCCTGCTGAAACACTCGATACCATTTAAGTACGTGCAGAGTGGAGGAGGGAGGCCAGCGAACAGCCTGTATATAAAACAACATGCAAGATAATAGAAAGATATAACTTTCCGCTTCCTTTCACTGCATACTGACTGTAGGCTCAAATACTGCCATTTGTCTGGCAGCTGCAATGTCCCGTGTATAAAACGGTGGCCTACATTCTGGAGAAGCAAGTTTCTTCCAGTATCTAGAGTGCTTCTGCACATTTTTGACAACTCTCTCATGCTCCTGAGCTGGTGTAACTGGCATATTAGTATGCATATTTATTAGTGCAGTTTCTCAGATTGTCAAAGCTTTCCTCCCCTAAGTATATAAAACATGACTTGTACAGCATGCCAGCATACTTTTCCACGCTACCAGGTGAGATTCATGTTTGTACTCCTTTTTTCCTCTTTTCAAGTGACAGGTTGAGGATTCTTCACCTATCTCAAGGGTGGGACCCTCAGCTGCTCAGACTCCCTGACTAGAGCTGCATTTGTTTTCCAGCTCTGTGGAAGACAAGACAACCAGAGGAGCTGAGACTCTCCAGGAGCTGAAAACTCTGGCTGATTAATGACTCAGAAAACGGGTTCTCCAGAACAGAATGTTATCCGTTCATCCTGAGCATACAACACACACCATGAAGTGTCAGAACAGCCGAGTGTTAAAATGTACATTTCCTTTAAGAATACAATAATCTTTCCTTGGAATATATGTGAGGTTCTCTCATCCCAGCCAGGCTAAGAGTACCAGGTTGATCTGTTTATAGTAGCTACCCTACATCTTTGTGTAAAATAATCCACCTGGATTTCAGTCTGATCTTCTGCAATTTAGTCCTATCAATTAGTCCAGCATGCCTAATTTAATATTACCTGTAATTCTGCATATTTGACATGGAAAGACTATACAGTAAAAAAACAGCTGTAGAGCTGTCAAGTAGCAGGTACTTCTACAGTAGCTCCCCCACTCTTTTTCAGATCCTTTCCAAGTGATTCTGTCTTTAACTGCTCCTCTCTTTCCTCTTAAACTTCTTTTGATTTAACTGTGTGTTTTCTGATAGGTTAATGTCACACAGGTAATTAGTGAGATCTATGACATTTATTAAAATATTACAAAGAATGTCTTAATTCATCAAGTACAATACTTCCATTCTCATTATGTGCTTATCAAATGAGTATTTGACTATTAAATATTCAGTAAATGATACTTCATTTTGTCTTATTCTGGTTCTAAGCAACAAATATTGTTTGTGATCCCTTCCTCCCCCGCCTTCCTTATTCTGAACTAATTGTCATTACTAGAATAAACTGAAGTTTCCCCATGATGGGCACCTCCATCTTGTTATTTCAGTAGATAAAAGGAAAATACAGGAAAATGCTAGGATCGTGTAAAGATTGTAAAATAGGTCTAAATATTTGCTACCAAAAAGCTGCATTATGTGTCAGGTTCTGGTGAAAATCTTTCCATAAATATTCCATGGGCCTTACTGAAGTGCCTAAGAAAGGCAGTGAGACAGAAAGTCACTGGGCATGACCAGTGAATAATGGAACTACAAAGGAGAGTAGGAGGCTTTTGTAGATAAGTTAATAATTCTCCCAGGGTAAAGAATAAGGATGTGTTTGCTCTATTCTCCACACCTTTTAGGGAAGGGTTGGCTCAAGTCCAGTATATAAAATAAATGGAGAAATTCAAGAAGTGATACTTGACCCTAAGTATTCTCTTTTTTTTCCTAACCTGACAGACTGTGTTTGAATCCATTTGGGGTTACACTAACAGTAAGAGTAGCAAAAGGAAAGAAACCTTTACAAGGCTGTAACTGAAACAATAATTTCTCTTTTACCCACACCACCTGCAGCCATGCTGCACTAACATACGCCAACGAGAACAGGGGCTGCCCCACCTCCCTCGGCTGCTTTTCCTGACTCTGCCCATCCACCCACACTGTGTTATATATACATGCTCTTGTGAAGCCCTGAGGAGCACCACACACCATGAGAGTAATCCAGGTGAAGCTTTCCTTTCCCTTGTTCTCTCCCAGAGTTTTAGTCCCAGTGTGGTTCCCTCAGTGGCGGCTTTTCCATCAGCAGCAGGAGACTGAGGACAAGCCCCTGTTGTGGCTGAGACTGCTTCTTTGGTAGGAGTGCTGGCTTGTATCGGTTAGACATACACAATATCCTTAGTCTATGGTGAGAAAGATTACTCAGACCAGCAGTATCATAATACCTTTACATCATCAAGATAACAGCACAGAAAAGATAAAGAAGTGGAAAGTGAAGAGCAGACTGTTGCTGCCCTGAATATTTATGAATGGAAAACATGACCAGAAGACTTTATTAATTCCTGAAAAATTAAGATATCACTTGAAATTTGCTTTTAAACCTGAAATATTCTATTTAATTTTCATTTGCAACATTTTTTCCCTTTCTTTCACTATTAGCTGGTAAATCTGGGTAAAATCCTTCAAAAAAAGAAAGAATTTTTAAAAATCTCTTTTTCTCATGCCAAACTGCAAAGTAAATCGATTTCACTGTGGTTGGAGGTGAATACATTTAAACTTCGCATTTTATACATACATTGACTATAAAGATTATTGTGCTTTCAGGGTCATTTGAAAACAAGTGCTTGTGAAAGATAAAATTTATGAGGGCTTTAAAACACACCGTGTTCCATGAGCTGCAGTAAATAGTCTTAATTATTAAGTGACAACCTCAAACATATACACACAGCTAAGTAATCTCTGTTAAATTCCTAGCCAGCTGAGTTAAGGGATTTGGGAGGCACACTGCTTTTTTTCATACTACAGGACAGAGACACAGATTTGTCCTAACAGCACATATTAACACCTCCATACCATAGATTTCAAGTTCAAATAGAATAGCTTCAGCTGCTTTCTTTATCTATCCATTCTTCGATAAAGGGGAGTGGGGGAAGGAAATTTCATGCAAAAAAAGGGCTTGCAGTACTGAGGCTAAAACAACAGGTACCCAAAATTAGTAAGTGTATTGTTTTTAAAATGCAGAAGTAAAACTAAATTTCACACTTAGCCTATTTATAGCCATATGCAACTGGTATAGTGTTTATATCATGATAATTACTTCATTACTAATACAATACAACACAGATCTGTCTGATCTATGTTAATACAGGTAGTCCTGTATTGTTATCCTTTACTGTATTTCTCTGTGGCAAAGAAAGTATGAAGCTTCAGTGCTTCCTACAGCACAGTTGGTGACTATCTGAAAAAGATACAGTCCCACTCACACATCACATTCTGCTCTACAGAGCATGGTGACTATGAGATTATGATGATGTGGTAGAGTCATCATGACTGCACAGTCCTTGGATTTTATGTTTCTTTCCAGATGTTTAGTTCAAATCTGCATATCTCTTCATTCTCAATGGCTTTAAAGTAAGCGTATGGATATTTATTTAAGTGCTTCCAAGCAAATCTATAGGAGAGAGTGGAACAGTTCCAAGGAACTAGAAGAACAATGGCAGACTGCGTACAGTATCTAGAGTCAGGGTTTTCACTGATGAGGTCTTCTCTGTAGCATTTTCTTCCTTCTTTCCAGTGAGAGATTGCTCTGGGACTGAGGACCACCTTTGGTGGCTCTGTGCTTCAGCAACATGACATGGCTTAGGCAAAATAGAATTCACCAGTAATTTTCATTGAGAAGAAAAAAACCCTACAGATCATTTTTTTTGCCTCCCTAGCAAGTGTTTTGTCTTGGGAAACTTGAGCCCATTTTTTGTTTATTTGCTTTCCTCTTCTTTTTTAGTTTTAAGTCTCTCCAAATTGTTGCTGCCCTAATGTCTTCTTTTCTAACTGCCTTCCACAATAGCAAAGTGGAGAAAGAAAACAAAACAAAACAAAACAGAGTGGTAGAGAAGGGGAAAGAGAAAGAGAGATATGGAAACCAAATTTGGAAAAATATAATCATAAAATGTAAACATCTAACTTTTCCACGTACATGCTTCGAGAATCTGAAGTTTGTTTGGTTTTCCCTTGTCCAAAAAAACCCATGATCTCAGTTCAACTGATTTATACTGTCCCCTTTCTGTTGTGCAACATACAGTTGGTCATATTTGTGGCATAATGAGGGAACACGCATCAAGTTTCTTATTCAGGGAATGAGAGGCACATGACTTCTGAAAATCTCTTAGACACCTGTAAGAAGATTGTCTGAAGTTTGAGTATTCCTTACCTACTGCAGAAAAACTTGGAAATACCTTGGACTTCCCTTTGATACAAGTCTAGTGTGTGTTGCTGAAAATTAGGATCTTTAGGAGATTTGTTTCTTTCTCATGCATTCATAAGGAGTAACTTTATTGCTATTTAAATAAGAATTAATTAGTGTCTATAAGAAAAAAGTTCGAAGATCAAAAGTAATGTAATGTAAAATAATTTAACAGCGCTGTAGATTCCTGTGTATTCAGTGCAAATGGGGTCCAGCTAGCTGTGAGAAGCTTAATAGTTTGTTGTCTGTGTATAGCAATCATTTTAAACAGATGCCTGCATACTACATCTGTGATGCTAGAATAAATCTAGCATCCAGTTATAAATCAATGTTGGTTTTAACAGCACGACCCAGAAAGTCTTATATGGAGTACCATAAATGTGCTAGTGCCCTTATACTGTATTATATCATCTTATAGTACTTCTTTCTACATTTTTATGTGATACAAAAATCCAGTTCTATAATGCTTTGGCAAATTCCCACTGCACCGTATTTTGATATTTCAATAGTAGTTATCCTTCCCTAATATTAAGCAAAAACCTTACTGTGTTAATATTTTTCTTCCAAAACTCTGCCAAAAGCTCTTATCCAAAGATAGCGTTACGTTTGTATAAGACTGAATAGTTTTGGAAGTTTTGGAGGTAATCTGAGGATTAAACATCTATAGAAGCAAACGTGAGAGGAAATATGTCAAATAATTCATTCTGACCATAGGTTAATTCTTTTCCTTGGCTAAAACAGCTTACTTTTCACTCAGAATTTTTTAAAACCTTGTATACTTTTCAATAGCTACTTCTCCTCCCTCCCCCCACTGTTCTTCTCGCACAAAAAAGAAATTGCAATATTTGATTTCATCCCATCACAACCCACACTCAATAGGAGAAAACTAAGATATGTTCTCCTGCTAGACAGATCTAAGCAATTGCCCATCTCCCTTCTCACAGCCTGTAAACCTTTCCTTTTTATTGGAGTCACCCTCCAGAGAAGTTTTACAGGCGCTGTGTGGTCTTTTGCCACAGACCACGCAACTCCTGCTGTAACCAAACCTACAGCCAGCCAAGGGGCCTCCCCAACAACAGGTACATTCCCTACATGGACCAACAGCTGATCTCATAGAGGTTAAATTCCCTGGTATAGTGGCACTAAATTAGCAATTTTGTGGTATTCTACATGTAAAAAAAGGATACAACTGTTATCCATTCTGTCCCTTTCACCTATGGGATGTAGTGAGGTACCAGCAATTTTCTGCAGGATTTTCCTCAGCCATGGTGTTTGGGGGATTGTCTGGTCCATCTTTCCTCCTGCCAGAGGCAATGGGCTGGATAGAGACATTAAATAGGCCAGATGCAGTCCTCAGGCTGCCATTTTGACCTTATGAGGTAATGCTACATCACAAAGAGGTGCAGATGCAAAACACCCCTTGGATTCAGGGTCTATGATTGTATTTTCTGCTTATGAAACCTCCAAGAGCACCTTTGAGATCATAAACTTTTCCTGTCTAAGATATGTTTAGGGTTTTTTAAATCTTCATAAAGAATTTGTGTGTGTTAGGAAAGCATGAAATCCCTAGGGAAAAATTTTTGGACACTTAACCACAAAACTCTGTTAGTACAAGGCAAGTGCATACAGCAAAAGCAGAGGTCAGTATGACATAACCTCTTCCAGACTTTTTTTTCGTATGGGACCAGGGTGTCTATCAAATTCCTTGGCCACAGAAGATTCACACGCTAACTGGCTATAGATGATTCTTATGCCCGTTTCTTAATAGTGCCTTTGCAAACACAACCAGAGCTTTGGCACCAGAACAACAAGCAGAAATGGACGGACAAGCATAGCTATGACTCATACTACTTCACAGAAGTTTCCTATCCCAGAATTGCCAGTAGGCCGAAATCAGACTATATCTCCTTCATTTCCTCAGCCATTGCTACAGCCTAAATTAGCAATGCCAACATGTTGCAAGGAGGTAAGAGGGAGTAGGACCCTACTCAGTATGGATCAAAAATGGATCATCTCTGTGTTGATTAAGGAACAGTGAGTATTGGGTGTGAGCATCTATCAGAAACTGTTCTGAGCTGACTGAATTTTCCTGCAGTGGAAAAGCACAGGTTCATTTAGCAACCTCAAGGCATGTCAGTTTCCAACTTTGATGGACAGATTTCCCATATAGGTCAATGCAGATCAGCCTTTGCCTGACATCCCCATATATTCCACTCCATATATACTCCACATTCAGGGACTGAATAGAGTGGGACCTAGGGCATCTCCCATGGGTGTTGCCTGGTTGGCTTCATACTGAGACTTTATCTGTCTGCTTGGTAACCATGATTGCATTCTTTGTAGATCTGCGAAGCCCACTGCTGACAATGTCTGCTAGAGGTTATTCCATTCCTACATAGAAATGTTTATAAAGCATTATACAGCCTCTTGCTACCCAGTAAATAGGCTCAGAACACAATCTATAAGTCAGGATTGTAAGGAGTTTTAGGGAAGGGATCACTTAATGTAGAAAAAAACCCCAACCAACTCTGAAAAACAGTTCAGGGACCCCAAAAATATAGGGGCAATTCTGGAAAGATGCAGGAAAATAATGCCAAGTACCATGCAAAATATTTTAGGAATCATGAACTTTTAGGGAAAGACCAGACACTGGGTTGTAGGTACTTAAATTCTTTTTAAAGTATCTACCTTTTAGGAGTTTTGATCATAGGTTTTACCAAGGGAATCTGAAGAGAGGGCCCAGGGCCTCCCACTTTGCCCTATTAAACAGGGAGACTCCAGGGGCAATCAGCTTGGTGTTCTACTACTTTAACCTTTCAAAGAGAGACATAATGTGCAGCAGTGTATGATGGGATGAAGCTGGTGCCACTACATCTGTGATACCAACCTCAGCCTACGAGAGCTCTCAATGGTTTCATCTCAGTTCCCTGAGTGTTCTCCCTCAAGCGTTACAGACTAACAGTGGTATAATTTAGCCCAAACAAAATAAAATTACCAGCTTTCTTGACTGTCATCAACAGCTTAATACAGAATTTGATTTGCTGAAGTAAACGTTAGACGGTTTTTGTCTTGTTTTTCTCCAGAGTAGCATCACAGACTGGGATATCATTGATTTGCAGCTCTAGCTACAAACAGAATCTGTTAAGATCAGAGTTGCCATAATATTATTAGTTTCAGTTGTTGGAAATTGGCATGGGATTTACTTTTCTGTGAAGGGACACTAATTATCTCTTGTTATCTAGAGTTTTAAAAGCATTTTCAAATATGATGCTAAATAATTACATATGTCAACAGTCATACAGCAGATAACATAAGAATTAAAAATGTCTATCACCTACTATCAGTCTGGTTTGCTCACTGCAAAGGAGCTGTGTAATACTCAGCTCATAATTTGATAATCCCAACCCAGAGGAAAGGGAGGAAACAGGTGTTTTATGTCAGCATGAGAAATATTTTTTTTCTTACACATTATGTTATTAGTATAGATTCAAAGGCACAGAGCTGATAATTCTGGCCTGGAAAATGAAATTCTTCTCCAGGGACCCTTTTCAAACTGATTTGCTCAATCGGAGCTCTCTCCTTCTACGTGATCATGGCTATGATGCTTTAGAGTGTCTAATCAAGAGATGATTAGAGATGATGACATTAAGGAGGTTCAGGTTTAGTGCCATCATGGTGGCCAATCAATAATGCGATTGTCCAACCCAGTACTCAGGGGATCTGTGTATAAATCTTGTTATTTACTAACGCTTCATGTCCTGCTACGAAAACAAAACTGATGTGCTGTTACAGTGTAGAAATGCTCATTCTAAGAATATTTTGTCTGGCATAAGCCTCCGAAACAATTCTTTCAGTCTCCTTTTGGCTTTATCATGATTACAAGTGTTTTCACATTTCCAGTGATTTGTCACTTTATCCATGCTTCATATGTTCTGAACCCTAAATAAAACCTGGCTGTAGTTTTGTGGATATCCAGATCTCTAGTAAAAGATTCACAACATTTAGAGCTCTTTGATACTGGTTTTAGAAAGGCAGTCCGATCAGGGAGTTTCAAATTCTAAAAGTTATTCAAAAACACAAACTAAAAAACCTCCAAGCAAACAAAGAGTTTATTATGAAATAGCAACAGGTTCCCCTTCTTACACCATAAGACTAAATCAATTTTTTTCTTATGATTCAAAACTAGTAAAGGCACATCTTTATTCATAAATAATTTTACCTGGAGAATCACAAGACTCAACATCTAATGGATCTCCTCTTTTCTCATTAGGCATTAGATGTTCTGCTTCAACTAAAGAGCAGCAGAATCCAAGAACCCTTTCAAAGTCCTTTTAGACAGAAGGAACTAATAATAATTCACAGAGTAATTAATAAAGATTCAGAGTCATCCAGTATTATTTACTTTCCTGCACTGTACATTTTTGCTTTAGAACAGAGTGCAGCATTTTTATAACTTCCTCCAGGATTTATCTGTAAATAGACAGTTTGCCATTCACATTCATGGGTGGCTACATTCTGGTCATAGTCACTCTGTCATCAGTATAAGTCCAATGATTTCTGTGTTTTGGCCAGAGTAACTGAGATATGGATCTGGCAGAAGATTTACCAAATTTTGATTTAGTTAGTTTGATTTTTATTCTGCAGTGTCTCAGCAAAAAGCAAGGTAATACTGAGAGCATGTAAGAAAATATCTGTAGCTAACATCAACTTTCTTCTGAGGAATTAGTATGTAATTACACTGTACCCCGACCATCTCAGCGGGAATCCCCAAGACTGCTCCATTTCTGAATTCACCAGGGCAGGACAAGGTCATGTGGTGTTGGGGGTCAAAACACTTTGAACAGAAGTGCTCTTGGCACAATAATTTCATCATTCACTATTTAATGAGAGAAAAAAAAAAATTACCTTTGTCCTGGCATCATGGACAAGGCTTGTTGCCTTGGTCTATGCTTATTGTTTGAAATTTAATCATCAGGTCTGATCAGGTACTTGTCATTCATGGATGTTGCCAAAGGGTAGGGTTTTTTTCCATGACGAGTCAGACTTAAGTATTTATTGGTATATAACATCTATGTGAAAGCCAAAGAAGCTTCAAAAGGTGAAACTAGAAGCAAGAGTTGAAATTTAAAGCTACCGGATTTAAGATACTTCAAAGATTTGACCTTGTTATATATAATGGTTTGCAAAAGTGCCTTCAGAAAGTAGTTTTCCCTAACACTTTTGGGCTGTGAGTGAAATCTCTTCTGTTTATTATTTTCATGATGTTCAGACTCTTATCTGAAACAGTGTGAAGGATTTGATCCTGAAAAAAACCCTGCAAAAGTAAATAAATCAATCTACTGTGACCAGGGGTAACTAACAGGAGTAAAAAAGAAAGCAGTCAGTACTTAAGTTCTGCGCTACAAACAGAGCATATTTAAGAACATAAATGAAAATACAACAGGGAGGGAGAGAAAAAAATAGAGGTATGATTTTGAAAGAAAAGGTAAATAAAAAGTGCACTTAAAATGAAGCACTCAACCTAGGTTAAAACATTTAAATACACTCCCCTAAAAACAGCAAAGAATTCAGGTAACAAAAGTAGAACTTGATACTAGTCAAATTAAACTAGAAAAAGAATAGCAGGAAAATGCATGAAATAGATAGTGCTTTAGAACTAGAGATAAATAAGTGGAAGGAAAATAAAAGGGATATACTGCTTGGTAAAACCAAAGATACTCAATTTGTTGTAAAATAACACTATACAGCAATAAAGCTACACAGACAACAAAAAGAACATTAAAGTTATCTGTATTTGAGACAAGGATTCAGGCCTCAGGTGTTTGCAGAAATGGCTGCAACAAGATTTTAAAGGGTTTTCAAACCACTAATAATTTTATTTCCTTGCTTTACTTATTTTTACACAGTTGCGAAGTGATAAACTACAGGATAAGCACAAAGTGATAATAGAATTTGATAAGACAGAACAGGTTCCGTGCAGTACAATTCAAACCAGATGGTGAAACTAGCAGAAGTTGCAAACAAATAAAAGATATTGTTCATTCAAGTCCAAAGCTGACCTCCCAGAATTCACAGGGAGAATGTCAGATAAAAAGAAGAAAACATCTTTGCCCCATAGCACAATTTTGACACGAGCTACAGTGCAAGAAAGCTCACGCCTAACCAATTACCTGTCTTCTTCCACATTTATTACTTGGCCCTATTTTGGCCCAACACCAAGTGTACTCCAGTTCTAGGATCTCAATACAGTTGCTACATCCTCTCATTCGAAAGATGTATTTCCCCTCTCTTCCACCACTGCTTGACTCCTCCTTTTCATAGCAGGGAGGCAATCCTAGTCCAGTCCTAGTCCAAGACTTATTGCAGACCACAGCTAAGCCCTCAGGGGATGAAGAGGGGAGAAGCAGGAGGAACAGCAAAACCATCAGAAGCATAGAGTCATTCATTCTTGCAACTCACCAAGACTACCCAAGCCCTGGACCTGATTTGTTAAAACACAAGGAATTCTATTGCTAAAGGGGAATTTTTAGGATACAAACTCCTGCCAACAAATAAATAATTCAAGGCTATTGATTAGTGTCAGAGAGACCATCATCTGCTACAGTTTTGCCATTTCTTTTTGCCATACAATTTGAGCAGGCTTCAAACTAGCAGCTAAAAGAAAAGAGTCTTATTCCGTGTCAGCCACCCACTTCCCTACAGGCAGGATAAGATTTGCCAATACTTCTGTAATACATTCATGGACATAACAAGAAAGAGTAATACTATTAACTGTCCACAGCACTGACTTCACACTTACTAACTCCTCTGATCTCCTCTTCCTCTGTTCCTAATTAGCAGAGGATGTTTGTTTGTAGGCTTCAGGCTGGAAGCAGTCACCCTCGCATCCAGTTGGATGCGTGGCAGTAATTGCTGCAGCTGCAAAGCCGCCATTAAAGTCAGAGGTCCCTCCAAGCCCCAGAGGCTTGCTGCAGCTGTGCCTCCTCCTGTCAGCCTAGCTGCTGCAATGCGAGTTTAAGCCTAGCTTGGGTGACCGCTCTGCTTCCACGGCTCTTTCGTAAAGAGTAAGGGCCTGACTCCCCATTGCCTTGGGCAGTGTGCTGTCATTTACCTCTATGCAAAGTGGGTATAACATACTGTTGGAGCAGTACATTAGACAGACGAAAACTACTAAGATCAAGCTAACAACATGAGATGGTTTCCTCTCAGCAAGAGACTTCAATAAGACACTTTCAATTTAAGCGTAAAATTCTCTGCCTTTTTCTGTATTGCAGATTCAGCAGGGGCTGATTCTTTCACAAGCAAGCCTCTGAGTTGATTTTTTTTTAGGCTTCTTGTTTTCCTCATAGCCCAGCAAATGCAATCAAGGCTGCCACTGTAAAGGTATCTTACCAGGCTTGCCTGATTTACACAGTAGGCTACAATGACAACAAGAGATCTGATATGAAAGCAGACTGATTCAGAGGAAAGGAATAGTAATCAAAGATAAAATTGTTAATGGAAGGGGGAAAAAAATCCTTAAAGAGCTATGCAAGCAAAAATGCTGGTAAAGAACAATTAAAATGTTAGCTTTAATTACAGAGGAACAAGTAGGGGAAAAAAAAAAAAAAGACTGCTGTCTCCCAAAGATGAAAGCAGCGCTCTCCCTGCTCCTTTACTTATTGTAACAAAATAAGCCCTTAATGAAGGTGGCAGGATGGATTCAGCAGAAATGCAAGAAAAGGAGGCAGGACCATCAAGGTAGTAAAAAGGAATGATGCAATGCAGTACACTTTTATGACCTGTAACCTTTAATGGCCCAGAAGAGAGACATACCTAATTCCTCACTTTTGGGTTTGTTTCTTTTTTCGATGGTTGCTAGTTCTCCAGTTTGTTTTGTTTCATTTCCATTCTGTGAAATTTCATACAATATGCCCTTACTACTAATTTTATAACTGAGGTTTGGGGGCAGGAGGGGGTATCAGATGTAACATCTTGTGGAAGAATACACAGCCTAAAAAAAATTGTGGCTGTACAGCATCTTCCTCTCTACCTACAGGGGTAGGGCTGTCATAACGTGCTGTTTGCAAAGCCAACAGTGCCTAAGTAGTTCAAACATTAGCAATGCTATGTATCCAAGCATGTCTGAATTGCAGTCAAAGGCAAAACCATACAAGCCAGCTTTGAACTAGACAGCTTGTGTGCCAACAACAATGTATCTCAGCATCACCACGGTTCTTCCTTCACTATTCCAAATGAATTTCCTGATGCGATCTATATGAAGAGAATTATAGAGTTCAGCACACCTGTCACTTCAGCCTGGCCAATATTAGTAATAATAGCATCTCTTTTGTAGCAGAATTACAGTGCTGTATAAGAGGAATATGCTGCATAGAACAGGTCGTTTTAATTAATCCTCATGTTTTTCAGGGGAAACATCATTTTTCCTTGTCTAAGCATCAGAAGGATCTAATCATTACACTTGAGTACTCTATCCATCCATCCACCTGTAGACAAGAATATCTCACAGTATGATGCATTTCCATCTCTCTCCATGGAATCCCAATATTTGTTGTTAAATAAAACAGAGGCAGGGACCAATCTCTGGGCAAATGGTTTGGCTTAGCTACATCCACACTACACAGCATTTAGTATTCACCTTTCCCTGGGCCTCAGTCACCTTAAGTCATGCTTATCATCTCTATATGTTTTCTTTTCAGTTGAACGTGTCTAGACTACTGAGAAATCTGTGTTGCAGTCTATCAGTGTTTCACTGCCTGAAACTGGAGGTGTTTTGATGGCTCTGGGGTGTAGCCTGAGTGCGGGCACATGGGAGTGCTTGGGGATGCCAGTCTTGCTGGGATACTGTTGACAGACTGTAAGGGCAGAATTGTTGCACTACGTACCCCTCACGGGTGGGGATAAGAGAGCTCCCTGACACATGCTATCCCCAAATTCAACCCAGACATTGTCTCAGAAAATTCTGGTGGGTGCCAAAACCATGACTGGGAGCGTGATAGCAATTAAATAACATGCCTGATGACAGAGCAAGTCCTTAAGCTCACCCCCTGGATCTGGTTTATTTAGCAGTGTAGCTACACCTTATGATACACACATTCCTGATTAATTTTTCCACTTATTTTTTCTTGTTCTTTTATTAACACTCCAGGCAAAAAGGATTGTACAATGCAGTTGAGTCAGTGGAATCTTTTAACAGGACCTAGCAGTCAGAAAGAAAAGAATAAAGATAGGAAGCAAGTATAAAGAAACAAAAACCTGATTACAGCGAGACATTACATGCAATTAATGATAATCCAAATCTGAGAAGGAAACAAAGGCTTAGATAGCCATGGCAGCAACATTTCCATTGATGTGGAGACCTACACAAACATGCAAATTATTCTGTCCCCAGTGTCACAGATCACTGTTATTGCAAAGCTACAAAAGATGTCTTAAGTTTTGGGGGCTTGTCTGCCTTTATTAGCCTCAGAAAAAAAGAAATGCAACTGCAGAAAGAGACAGTAACAGCTGTCTTTTACTGACAAACTGTTCTAGCAGTTCAGATGGGTTCCTTGTTGCTTTGCAATTAGTTATGAATTTTTGAAGCCATTTTCTCCTTGCAGAGAAGACACAATGGAGATGATGAGGGCTAATCATGGTGTGTGAGCCAACATTCCCATTAGCGGGCTCTGATGCAGTCGCAACTCTGCTAACTACATTTGAGCACTGATCAGACTCCACAAAAAACCTGAAGTAAGAATAAATGTAGACTGTAATCACATTTATAAAAACACGTATGAAGAAACTGAAAACTAATGAATATGTGCAAAAAAGGATGTGCCCTCTTTTTCTAGGGACATCCACATTACAACTTATTTTGCTGCTGTTAGTCTTCAAGTAAATGAAGGCTAAGTCATTATCTGCTGACCAGTATAATTAAAGAAGTGATTACTTTAACAAGTAATTGGTAACAAAATGCCTAACCAGTAATCAGAAGCACAGGCCATATGTTTTTAAATATGACCAAATCATTTGCGTAGTGTTTATGTGCAATAAATTAAAGCCAAATGAAAAATCTGCTGACAGGAAATAAGTAGCAATAAGGGTAGAGCGATATGTTAAATCCTTCATTCTGGATCATTTAGGTAATGTTCCATTCATTTTAGATTCATGAGTAGAAGCCTTTACAGATTGGGCATGCATACCATAAATCTCAGGTTATCCATTATTAGGTGGCATTCTGCTGTTTGCAATTGTACATGTTTACTTTGTGCATAATTAACTGCATAATAGCTGTCTGTGTTCTGCACAGAATTTACACTCAGGCTCTCATCAAAACAAATGACTCTAGAAAGTAGGGCATTTCCATTAAGCTCTCCACAATCTGCATTTTCTAATACTGGTTCTCAGAAAATGGATTTGGAGCTTTGATTTTTCCAACTGCAATCAGAATAAAATCTAGTCTATCAAAAGGCCCCATGTTTGTTTTTCAGGGTATTTTATTAAATCTCACAGAAGTAGTTGGAACACCAAGGGGTGGAGACAGAGTGAAGCTGAGAATATCTAACCAAAGCTGGGATGATACATTTCCATAAAAATAATAAGTACGGAGCAGATTTGGACAGGCAATTGATCATTGCACAACCCCATGCTATGGATCAAAAACTTCACCCTGCTGTTCTTCTATTTCTGTGCACGATTACCACTACTAGGTCAACTACTTCTGCCATACAGTTTCTTTATACACTGTACGTCAGCAAAAGCTCCCAGATTTCTTTTTCCATAATGCAAAATTGGATGGAGAAGAGAAAAAATAAAATAAAATAAGGCTGAAAGAAAGGAGCAAAAGCTGCTAATAAAATAAAGTCTGGCTCAAAGAAAGAGGGAAAAGCTGCTAATATGGAGGCCTGCAGCCACAGAATAAAATGAGACAAAATATAGAGAAATGGTGAATTTGACTGCTTCATGGAGCTGCAAGCTGATGTCTCTATATTTTTAAATGATCTAGATGCTACATAAGGAATATTTAGTACAAATGCAGGTATGCAGTGAATATTATTTTACAGCTGATCTGCTGCATAAAGAAAGTGTTTTATAACAGGAGTTGTTTGAAAAGTGATTACTAAAAATGTGTGGGAAGAAATCTTATAACCTATCCTTATGTTTGAAGGAAGTATTGTGATAAAATGTGACTATCATGGTGCAGAATAATATAAATATTCATAACAAATAAAATCTCTCAGATTGGGCAGCTCTAAGCTAAAAAGCATGAAGAATATAAATGGCCCACTAATGCTAATGAGCTTCCATTTTTCCCCCATGAAATGATGTAGGGCTACACTTGAGGGAAACAAATTAAATGTGAAATTAATTGCAAAGATAATAGCATGTGTTTTATATAAATCCCTTTGTTTCTGTTGTTTTACAGGTTACCATAATGGAAATTTATGTTTTTTCTTACAAACAATTATACAGTACATTCACTTGGGGACAGGGGGAGGGAATTGTTTGCTTCCTGGTTTTCCTTTTTGCTTTTAAAAGAAGCTGTGGTTCCTTTCAGGACAGCAGTGGGAGGGACTCTTTTTTATTATTTTTCTAATTGCTTTTCTTGGAAGGGATCCCGCTCAGTCCACACCTTACATGCCCTGGAGAAGTTTGGTATATCTGATTCGTGTAAGGTCAGAATGTAGGATTTTTCATTAGAGGAAATTCTGAGATCCTTTGAAGCAAATGACAGTGCCTTTCCAAAAGTCATATTAAAACAGATATATGTTTCTACAGCCTGGCATGGTTTCCTTTATT
Organism: Fregata magnificens; assembly: GCA_013389945.1. NCBI lineage: Eukaryota > Metazoa > Chordata > Aves > Suliformes > Fregatidae > Fregata > Fregata magnificens. The sequence goes on along the minus strand of WAAD01021094.1, from coordinate 161,923 downwards.
TTCTTTCAAACTCTTCACTATTGAAAAGTGCATAACAAAACATCAAAATCAAAACCAAAACATGCCACATTCTGCGGGCAGATGTCTATACATTTTTAAATTATCTAGATGCTATGTAAACAATAATTATTACTGACATGGTATGCAGTTAACATTATTTTACACTGATCTGCTGCATAAAGTGCTTTATAACAGGAGTTGCGCTCAGTCCTCATACTGATTAGTCCCAATGTATTTTTCTGCTGCCTTTTGTTGTTGAAATACAAGGGATGAGCTGCTAGCAAACAAGTTTCTACTGCAGGGTTTTCCAGGCTGAGATTTATTTATTTCTTCTCAACTCAGGTGTTACAACACTGATGCTTTATACCCTACCTTTCAGCAAATCACCTCATTATTAAAAATTCCTTCTGTAGACCGTTGTTTTGTATTCTTTTTATAGATCATTTATTAAAGTATACAGATACCTAAATTTAATAAAAAAGGGTCATTAAAGGCTGTTAAGCACCCAATGGAAGTCGATAGAACTTTCTGCTTATTTCCCATTTATGACTTTGAGAATCCCTACTCTCACCCCTGCAAGCACCATTGTACAAGTTAAAATAGAAGTCTACATTCATCAAACAGCTACTCTGATAGAGTCATCCTTTTCATTCACAAGGCCCCGTCATCTTTCTTACAAGAAAAAAAAAAAAAAAGAAAAGGAACAAGAAAAGAGATGGAACTCTTCAAAGAGAAGTAAAATAAAACTTTAGACATTAAATG
>WAAD01021094.1:110191-159389 GCA_013389945.1 Fregata magnificens | reverse complement strand
GGAAAACAGGCTGCCCTATCTGAGCTGCTGGTGGTGAGACTGCTGTGTATTGTCCTATATGAGGTCTTACTGCAAAGGGTTCCAGCGTTTCATTCGCCACAGCAAGCAGGCAACAAACTTTTGTCCTGTTATGAACTTATCCTGACAACTACATTCACTTCCAGGCTGGTCTTAAAATCAGTAGAAGAAATTGTATTAGAAATTCTGGATTCCATAAAATCATAATGTTTCGGGTTATTGTTTTAGTCACTTTCATCTATGCAAATGTACATTTTGTAGACAATACGAATGAGGCGTGCATCTCTATTCACTAGATAAAGTGTCCTGTTCCACTGTGAGCCAGCATATTTTTCAAGAACAAACAGAATCATGAATGGTTAACATATAAAAGCAGGAAAACACAGGAAATAATTGGATGTAAATTTATTTCATCCCAAACATCCATTATAACGGCAGACATTTTTTTAAGTGGACTGATTTTACATCCTGCATGTCTAAGACATTGAGGTTCCTATTTCTCTCCACTGGCTACAAAGGAAGACCCCAGTGAGAAAATCAGGTGAAGATACCTAATCAAAAGCTAAGCAACATGAATGCCACCATTCCTGTTTTCTGATTGAGTTTGCACTCTTGCAAATTGTACATGTAAATTTAGAGCTCAAAGCCAACTTCTTTGGTGAGTTGTAAATATTTACGCTTATTATCTTGGATATCATCCTGGGTCATTGCTACATTTACCCTGCTGATTTTTCTTATTCTAGGATTTTGATCAAAGATTCTGTTGGGAAAAGTCATCTTCCACCCTGCTAGTTTTGCTTATTCAAGGTAGCAGGTTGTTTTCTTATGGTAAAATATGTTCTCATCTCTAAACTGTGCTATGATCAGAGTAAAATCCTGAGGCTGGTTTTCTCAACAAGAATGCTAAACTGATATGTGTGAAAGTGATGATTGCTTAGATCTATATTCCAGAATGTGTATGTAGGTGCAAATAAAACAAGTTATATTTAAACTTCATGTCACTGATTTCTCCTTTAGTAAGAAAAGGAATTATAATGCCCTGGGCATTTATAAGTATTCTGCAAACGATTAGGTTATGAAAAAAAGCTACTAGCATTGACATTCATAAGAATCATTTCGCAATGTGTCTTCCACAGTATTATGCAGAATTTACTTAACATTTGATGCTTTTATGTGATTCCTTCACACTTAGTAAATTAATTTGCTCACACAGTCATAGAAAATGAGCACACTACAAGTTATCTGATATAAAGAACCTATGAAATTTGTATAAGTAATAACAGGGGTCATCCATGCCTGTTTTTGACAGAAGCATGTTTGAATCCGTACATAGAGCTCAGTTTAAGTTGCTTTCAGAACATAGTAGCAGTTAATACCAGAGGAAGTTGTTTGCAGCAGCAGGATCTGTTACAAAGCTAACTTGAGCCCCTTCATCAACTGTTGTTTATAAACATGGAATCAGGAAAATAAAAGAGCATACTCAGTTCCACTGTAAACACAAATGCTTCTCAAACATGCTGCCTCACAGTCAGGTTCTCTGAGGTTGAAGGTGCTTTTTATAGCCATAATCTCCTAATTGTTGCACAATGAAAATACTCTGATGTCCAACAAGCAATTTCTTGCACACTTGTAAAGTCAGCCTAAACCAGACCTTATATTAATCACATCACTAGTATTGACTGTTTCATTTATTTTCCAATCTAAGTGTCTCAGACATACTTGAATGAAATGCATGTCAGCCCNCAGTCAGAAATAATACCATCTCTTCCCCAAGAAACAGAGACTATCATGTTATAACATTGGTGTCTGCTATCCCCGTAAGAGTCATAAAAGGAAACTAACTTTACTGTTTCCCGCAGCCTACTAATGCATGATGAAAGAGCCACATGTTATACATAATGGAAGGTGGAGTGCATCCTGAAGAGGAGATTTCATTGACGAAAGAGAGAGAACTTCAATCAAAACCTAGTGAAGACATCTCCCTAAGGTTTGGCCAGACCCTTTTATACACAACAATGTGAATTACTACTGCTTGTATTCTGTTCTGCTCAGCAATTGGGGGCTTATCTGCAAATAGTGGCAGATCGCCATGACAGCTTACATCAGCCTGGATGTTTATGGTTTGTCGTTTCTGGTAGAAGTTTAAATTCTGTTCCTTCCTCAGTAGCCATAACACATGAAGACTGAATTAAGAGCCTATGTATTTATCTTTACTTTCTGTCTACTGTCATATGCTTTTCTGATAGCTCTCATTTCTGCTTGCCTGTCTCTGTCATATTCTTAACTTGTACTAAATTTCCACTAACAATAATGTGAATTAGGTATTGCAAAAGGAACCATGAAAACGAGAATAAAAAAGGTGCCTTCAACCCAGAAACTTTTATAAGTGGTAATACTTTAATGAGACATCACTTATATAAAAAAAAAGAAAAAGAGAAAACATAGTAAGAATATAGCTAACATAAATTTGTTGTACAGTAATCAGAATTCATGTACTGTTTCTTTCTAATGAAACATTAATAAGCCATCAGTTGTACAACCCAAAAAACAAAAACTACAAGTATTAAAAAAAAAGGCGCAAATTACTTTAATTTTTGATTAATTTCAATTTCTCCTACTGTTGATCAATTGCTGTTATAAACAGACTATGTTTCTTTTAGTTTATGGGGTTTTTTTCCTAATTCATCAAAATACCTTTTCTATTTTATTCTTTAATATAGAACTCCATCTCTTAGAATTAGTGGGAAGTGCTTGGATCAAGGGAGATCAGTCTGCTAATCCCAAGGATCCTACTGTGCATGCCATTCTCATCTCTTTACTAGAAATGGAATTACTGCTATTTTGAATGAGGGAAATGCTTCTCCACATTAATCACTATTAATCACCATTATTTAGCAGTCAGAAGAGTCAGATCCCATCCTTTACTTCTGTTTTGACACATCCCTGAAATCAACAGCTTTGAACTTTCAATGTTCAACATGGAAATATAGAAGAGATAATATGAAAACTTTAAAGTAATACTTACCTGTTCAAACATGTTTGTTTCAACTGAAAACAGAAAGGAAACAGTACCACAATGATGTGCCACCATACACAGGCCCATTATGAACAGTTAATATGTATGTAAAAGCAAACTGTGAAAGGGAATGAGAGAGCCAAAGGTCCGTCTAGATCAGTATACAGTCTCTGACTCTGAATGGTAGGTTCACCAATGCTCAAACGTATGCCTAAAAAAGACAAGAGTTTCTTGACTTTCTCTATTGACTAGGGAGGAACCCAAGCCGTACCTCTTGGACGTCTAAAGAGTAAAGGCTGAAGTGAAGTGACCCATATCCCACTCTCATCACCTCAACTTGTATCACTGTTTTCCAGTATTGTTTTCTAGTCTAGTTTTCTAGTATGTCTAGTATTCTCTATAGCCTTTGTTATTTGGTGGGAGGCAGAATATGCTGGAGATCTAAATGTGGAAATTTTTGGAGCAGGGAGGTCAAACTATTCCTGGGGATTGCAGTGTTTAACGCAAGGGCAAGCCTAATAGTTTACCATAAACTCAGTCAAAAATATTTAATAATGAAACACACTATTGCTAGCACGTGCTCTCTGTAGTTTCACCTCGGATTTTGACATATCAAGAATCTAGAAAAAAAGTTGTAATTTTGTTATCACACATTTACTGCCCCATTACTGCAGCTGTGTTAGAGATATAGACACAGGTCATGCCTTTGATGGGTTGAGACATTGACATTGCTAGTATTTTCAAATCCATTTAAAAGAGATATAATTGGAAATCATCTCAGCAACCTTTTCTGGTTCATAGCCTGGACATGGGGCAAGTAATTACTGACTTAATTTTACCATGTTTTCTGAAACCACTTATTTAAATGAACGTAGAGAATCTCTTCTCTAAGGACACTAATTCTGTAGATATTATATGGCTGATCAAGTTCACTAACTTGTTGCTGAAGGTACAAAATTATTTCTGTGAAACCAAATAAGCAATGTCTTTGGCAAGGTAGTGCACTTTTAGCGTTGTTATCCTTTCAATGAGGTGTTACAGGGAAGCCACATCTGTTTGCCTCTCTTGACAGATGGAAGTCAAAACACCCCTGGTAGTACTACATTCATGCTAATCCTGGTGTCCTTGCCAATGTTCTTTTATCTATCAGTCCAGAAAGTCCTGGTCCTGGGTCCTGTAAGCTTGAGTCATTGCTGAACATAATGCATATTGCAGTAGGCCACATCATTGTCATTGAACAACCTTTTTCTAACCTTATTTATTGAAATACTGTCAATACTATGCATACAAAATTGACTTTGCAGAGACAGACTTTTGCCAAAATCACATATCTGATCTTTTTGAATTTGGAGAAAAGTTTGTTTCCGCTCCTTAGAAACAACTCTCGTGGTCCAGTCTTTAGAAACAACTTTCACATAAATAATTTGGGGAAAATAATAATTTACTTGCTGCTTTGTGAAATGGGTGTGAAATCATGGGCAAACCCCCTGAATCTGTCTTTGAGTTGTACATATGACCCAGGATCCAGTCTCCAGAGAGCTGCATCATGATCTGAATTCTATGACTCAAGACTGATTTCTAATGTAAGTCAGACTGTGCTGTACCCCAGCATGTATAAAATGAGTAAAGGACTTTATTTACTCTTGCCTCTAAGTAAAGCTTCAGATTGTCACTCTTTTCTAATATACATTTAAATGACTTCAAGTCCTTTTCACGTTCCAGTCTTAAAGTGATACTTGATTTATTTCTGCTCTGTGTGGTTTGTGCTCAAGGAAAAAAAAATTTAAAAAAAAAAAATTTTAAAAAAATAGAAACTTCATTAGATATTCACTTTGACATTCTGGCCCCAGAAGAAATAACATTAGTTTCATACTTATCCATCTGTTTTTCTGTTTTAGCTGGAGAATCTCTGCTTGTAATTTTCTAGGGACATGTGGGCGACCTTCCAGTTGTGCCATTAAAATCTGTTACATCCTAACAACATACTAATTAATGTTCTCTGATGGTTCTGCATGCAAAACTGCAGTGGAAACTGTGTCCTAAAATGAAAAAGTCTGGAATTCAAAAGCAAAAGTCAAGTGATGTCTCTTACTTTCTTTGGTTGATATGAAAGCTTAGTTTAGCACATCTGCAATCATATTTAAATAATAATAGTTTGAATTTCAGAAAAGAATACAGAAAGCGTTTTTTAAAGTCAGCTCTCACAAGAAAAAGGCTGACCATTCATGTTGCCTAGCAACTCCATTTTGTTACAGGGAATCCAATACTGGATTATAATGATTTGGGGACTGCTAGTTAGAAGTAATAATTTGCATGAGAAAGATATTAATACCTGTTCTCATTAGGAACTACACCTCTTTACTAAAATTGGTCAGCAGTAGTCTGGAGTCAGCCATCTGCCTGGGTATGCTTTTGTTTGTATGAAGTGGCAGGTGAACATCGTACTACTGGCAGTGTATTGACGGAACAACAAAGTGGTTCAGAAATTAACAGGGAAAAAAACTAGAGACTTGCTTGGACTTTCACACTGCTGAGATAGTAACATATTGCACATTTAATAATATGTCCCATCTGAGGATCTCAAAGACCTTTACAAGCATTCAAGTTAGAAATGATAAGTCGTCATATCAGTCCTCATGGGCAGGGCTTCCACTGATCGGTTCTAGCATTTTTTTAATGTTTTTTCCTTTTACACAATTGTTTATTCTGGNTGTAAAGCACTGATAATTAGCACTTGGGATACTATTTAGACATTAAAATTAGCATTAAAATTTTAAAGTTGTACCTGCTCCAGCTCTGTGTTCCCATGTAACCTTTCTGTGGGCAGAGCCATTTTAGACAGGCTGACTCAGAAACAAACTTACTAGCAAGAAACAGGCCCTGATGGGTCATTGCATATTTTGGTTTTTTCCTGGATGTTAAATTTGTGTTTGAATATAGACCTTTAAGAAGCTCACAAAGACAAAAAACACAGGCACTGCATCAACACATCCAAATTAATTGATTATTTACATTTGCTGAATTCTGACTTTTTATGTCCGAAATGTTGAGTTCTGTTCGTGAAGCTTTCTGTTTCCATCTGTCTTTTTTCTCTTGAGGAATTGTATTTATGGACCTTTTAAACTTCTCCCAGAGGAATTATTACACTCTGATATATTGTAAACAAATACATCTTATTTCAAGCTTACGATGAATACAGCAAAAATCAATTCCATCCAGACGGTAAGAAGCTGGTTTGGCTTCTTGAATCAGCATTTTCTTCAATCATGAAGCACCAATTAATATGCCTCATTTTGAGCTTGCAAGTAGCCCCACTTAAATATGACTTCCATTGAGCTCTACAGAACTAATCTCTGACAGAGGCTAGAGAAAGACTAAAAAATTAATATGCTATTGTATCCCCCATGGTGTTTCCTCTCAGCTAATATCAGTCTATGGCTGAAGAACATATTGAGTGAAAGGTTATACCTGTAAAACCGTATTAAATAACCCCTTTTAAACTTCTCTTCCATTAGTTCATCTTACTGCTTTCCACTTTCTCACTGTAGTTTCTACAGCCACAGTGGATCCCCAGTCTTAAGTCTGTGTTCTGTAAAGAAGGAATTCCTTTTGTTTAAGTCTGCTGTCTGTTAATTTTATTAAGTTCCTCTGGTATTTTCTGGTGTAAGAAACAGTCACCATTTCTTCCCCATATATCTTTTGCCTGTCACTTCAATATCTTAGGAAGAAGTAGTTTGTCACTACAGACTAAACAGACTAATTGCATCTGCTAGATATATGGTTTTATAGAATCTACCATAAGATCACCTATTTCTTTCCCAGGTTAAAGTATCCTCTATTTAATGTTTGTACAGAAATCATTCCACACTTTTGATTACATCTGCCACCATTATCCTTACCTCTTCTTGTTCTACCACCTCATTCTTTTTCTTCTTTTTCTTTTTCCCTGGTAGAACCAAAATCACATGAGGTATTCAAGATTTAGCTCACCATTAATTTCTGTAATTACATAACTATGTTTTCTTGCTTTATTCCTTTCCTAATGAGGAATTCTCAAATTCTGTTGACAAGTTGGCTGCTGTTGACTACTGAACATAAAGGTAAGCAAGTACCTGCGCATTCACGGCATCAGAGTTCAAGGACTTTTGTATATTTTCTAATATCAGGAATAAAAGAAAAAAGGCTCTGGCTAATTCTGATCAAGTGCCAAGTTATAAAGATCACATGCTTCAACATTTTGGGATAGTTATAGCCTACTTGTTATGTTTAAAATATAACCCTGCAATATCCAGAACCACTGATCATCCCAGGAGGTTGTTTGAACTCAAGACCAACAAATATCACAGAATATCTAAAATGCTAAGCAAGAAATGTTGAGCTGGTGGCAACTGAACACACAATCCTGTGCAGCTGAAACATGTTCAGGGATAGATAGTTTAGGAGGTAGATTGAAATTCAGCTGTGCATACCTCAGAAGCACAACTAAGGCATTCATTATTTGGGCTGAAAGACCTATTGCTGCTGAATGGTGTAGTCCAAATACCCTGTCACTGGACAGATGGATCATTAAGGAAGAAGAGATCATAATAAGTACCTTACTACATGGCTTCCATTCATCATACTCATTGAAAAGATCAATGTTATAGGCAAAGAAGCACCATCTCTGTTTTCACTGTATCGGGCTAGGCCAGCTGTTAAAATACCAGGTCATTATTGTTTGTATCTTCATCTGCATGCTTTCTCCAGTGACAAGAACAACCATAGCCACATCTTATTTCTTATTGGTAGTTTATCTTCTCACCATAGGTCTCACTGTAACTCTGTGATGAGTTACTCTTTTTGATCTGAAACTTTTTTGTGGGAACTGTTGGTAGCAACAAGGATCAAGTTCAAATACATATAGATTCCTTTCAAAATTAACAGATGTATCACTTCTGGCTCTTCCTGTCAGTACCCTGATTTCAGCTTCTTTTTCCTTCCCTGTGCCAGGGTTTTGGCTCTCTGGGCTCAGGGACACGCTTTGGTGCCACTGAGAGGCCCTAAATTGGAGACTTGTGTGGAAAGAGCAGTGTAAGATAAGATAAAGCAGCAAGAAGTGGAGTCGTCACCCTCTTTGTTCAGAAGCTGCATTTAATCCTTGGCATTCACTCTTGGTCCTTTCCTGTACTACAGGGCAGCTATGCCCTTGCCTGGCCACATACCTTGCTGATCCAGCCCCTGATCCTCACCTGCAGATTTGACTTCCTGGCTTGACCTCAGTCAAACTTATCACTACTGACTTCTTAGGCATTCACCAGACTTTTGGCTGACCCTGGTTACCATCACTGGCCCTGCTTCACTCACCTTGTTCAAGCACAGTGGGACTGTGCCCTTGTCAGTGAGACCCCTGTCCTGCTGGCCCTGCTGTCACCCTCAGCCCCCCAGCTGCCCTTCCATGCAGAGCTGCCTCCCTCCCTGCTCCCTGACAATGACCTAGAAACTTGGGCAAGCTAACCAGTTCTTCAAGCATTCTTAATGAAGCAAGCTTTTCTTTAAAATGAAAGAAAACCAAAACAACTATTATGAAAAGAGATGCAATTAAGTGTGGTAGCAATAAGTAAATCCATGTTTATACAAATGGAGGCAAAACTGTTAGCATATTGATATTTTAGGTATAAATACTCTGCCACTGTTCCCACACCTGAGAATATGTATATCTGCTAGATATACATCTCCTTGACACAGCATTATTATCTTTTGGTGCAAGTCTGTTATGACTTGCTGTTACTGGTTAGCAGTGCCCCAAAGCCCATGGATAGTCTGTCTCCCAGTGTGAGGTGAAAGCACAGCCAATGTGTTTATGCTGATATACTTGGTGTCACCTCTGGCAATGACTCTGGACTCATCAGTAGGTGCTGGCAGAGAGCTTTCATCTAACATATTTATACCATTTAGCTTCCAAATGAATACACAATGAATTTAGATGCAATTACACCAACAATGTGTATGTGATTACATTTAAAATATGTGTAGATTATATACATATATGTACACATATACATATGTGTGTATATTGCATGTGTACACGTGTATATGCAGATTTTTATGATTAAAATTCTACTACTTTGTCTTTTTGAGTACTTTGAATATGTTTACTTCATCCTCTTAGGTCTTCTTTGTGTTACAAAAGTAATGGTTTTCTTTGATCTGGCCAAAAAACCGCAACAGAGATATATGTAAACGTGTTTCAGTCTCTACATATATCATTATCACTTGGGTGGATCAACTTAAAACAGAGTAAGCAAGGACTAAATCAGCTGATTAAGACAGTGTACTGCTTCATCTGGGCTCATCTACCAAGAAACTTCATAATGTTTTCTAAAAAAAAGAACATTTTATTGTACCTTTATTTTTACTTCACAATATTAGATTTTCTGAAAGTTCACGTCCCACCATATTCTCTACGTACACCTTTCCAATACTGAAAGGCACTATCTTCAGAATTAGCAGCAAGTTCAGGTCACAGTGCAGTTCAATACAAGCATCTACCATGGTTGAGATTACCTGGACATCTAAATGCAAAATTTGACCCTCTAATGTCTGACCTTATGATACAAATTCAGTTATTCCATGGTCTTTAAAGTAGATTCATTGTGGCTGAATCTGACATTCACAAAACAATATCAGCATGGCTCACTTGAAAACATTTATGTTTACTTCACCTGATTATTAAAGGAGTTCATTTTAATACGTTGCACAGTGCGTGTATTCAGAGCTTTCTTACACATGTGGATTATAAAAAACAGCCTATACACCTACTGGCAAAGCTTATGTACAAAAGTACTAGACATTTCCTAAATGTAAAATGCTGATGAATAAATGTACATTTAGCTTCATAGAAACTTCTTGTTACATGCCAAAATTTTTAAATGCATTACCGGTGTGTCTTTCCAAACAGCTGTGGCATTAGAAGTTAAGAACCCAAAGAACATTAAATTACATAGATGAATGCGCATTATAAGATTCGTAATGATATTATGGATGGTTCTAAGCTATGCAGGTATACATTATTACTTAGACCTCAGCTTCCTCGAACTGGAAGAGTGTTTTTACATAGCTTCAGAATCCATTTTCTGAGGACAAGAAAACTTTTTAACAATATCAACCACTGTTTACATATTGCCAGCTGAATTATATGAAAACATTTGCTGTCAAAAAGTCACAAAGATCAACATGTTATATCCTTTACATGTTGTTTTCACATTAAAGTGTCAAGTGCCATACAGCTTTTTTTAAGTATCTCACCAAAATCTTCAGGTTTGGCTTTGCTATTTCCAATAGTTAACTATTACTTAGCCAACACTTTTACAGTGGAATTTCTCTAGAAGAAGCTTAGATGACTGCAACAGGAAGAAGAGACATAACTAAGACAGATGGTAAACCGGTCATTTTGGAATGCCACCAAGTGAGAATATTTGCTTAAGCACAAGATTTTGTTAGGATTTTGTTAGTTTTGGACAGTTCAGAAATGTTAGCCAACTCAAATAAGGGTGGAAGATTCTCATTATTTCAAAGGGTCTAAGCAGCAACACCGACATTCAGGGGATTGCTTACCCCCACCTCCCACCCAGGTGAAATGAGAAACCAAAGAGCTCCTCTTTTGCAACCAATAATAGCTCTTGAACCCTTTTCTTTATTGATACATCACCTTCTGTTGCTGCTTCTTTCTACTTTTAAATCATATTCCTATGCTCACGACAGAATGGGTTGTCTTGAAAATACTGAGGTTCAACAGTTATTTTTACAAACTTCCTGCAAACGTGGGATGAGGAAACACTCTTATAGCATGCAAATATAGCTGATGTGGGCTAACACAGGGAGGGGAGAAATGAAGGAAGTGCCTCTATCGTCACCTCTTTTCACAGAAATAGAGGCATAGTGTGACTGACAGGGAATCTGTTGAAGGAATAAAAAGAGAACTTGGACTGTAATTTACCACTGCTCACTTCACCAACTATGCAAACCATTGCATGGGTCTCCAAACAGATATACTAAGCAGACACTTAGCAGACAAACCACAGAAGTAATGATGCAGTCTCTCTGCCAGTCTAGAGTCTGCCTGCAGTCCCGGAGTCACACACTAAAATAGAAGGCTCTGTTATTCCCAAGCATGGCTCCAGAGAAGGTCTGTCCACTACAGCTGGGCAATGCAATGATTTATCTTCCAAGGCAGGCTCCCATTCACAGAATCACAGAATCACAGAATGGTAGGTGTTGGACGGGACCTCTGGAAATCATCTTGTCCAACTCCTCTGCTTGAGCAGGTATACCTAGAGCAGGGTGCACAGGACCGCGCCCAGGTGGTTTTGAATATTTCCAGAGAAGGAGACTCCACAACCTCTCTGGGCAGCAAACTGAACATGTTCTGCTTTACAATTCCTGTACCAAGGGAAGCCATTGCTTTTCTTTGGAAAACTCCTCTGGAGCTCAGTTGTCCCTGCTTGGAACTGTCTCTCCAGTGGACTGTAACATTAATTAAACATTATCTATGTTTGTATGCTTTAGTTTGATGCAGTTGACGTTTTTCCAGTGGACATAACTGCCTTCAGGATTAGATGAACTGAACAAAACCTGAGCCAGTATCTTCTGAGAAGCAGAAAAAATGCTTTTATGAGAGACCACTTGTGTTTTAGTCTTTCTGTGGGTAACTGGGTTTTTTTTCTGGTATGTTTTCTAGTTGCTGACAAAATTATATCTTTGCTTCAAAGATATGGCACCAACTTTCTCAGTGAGGCATGAGTCTGGGTCACTGACAAATATATTCCCAAACATTACAGTGTCGGTGTAAGCCCTACACTACTGTTACCAGCAGCTATTGGCTCCTTTCTTATACGAACTCTGGAAAAAATGCATTCCTGATTCTTCTCTAACACCTCTGCTCGACAGCAGATATCGCTTATACTTTTCACAATTATGGCTTCAGCTTGTGAAGATTCACTTTTATTTTAGTCTTTTTTTCTGACTTCTGTGTGCAATTCTCCATCTTGTGTTCTGCATTTATTTCTCTCAATTAGTAATTATGTTTGGAATTCTTGTTCACATGGGAACTAGATACTCAAATCCCATTGATGTTCAATTAGATGGACAGTTCTAATGGACATTCTGTTCTGATGGGGACTCAGGGAAAATCTCTGTCATTATTTTTGACCCTGTTCTAATCTAACACAATATGGCTCATTCTTCAACCCTAAACTAATCTTATTTTTCTTTTTGTTCCTTTAATAAATATTGACAGGATTGCCCATTTAAATCTTAACTAGGCACATATCTATGCCATTATGTCAGTGATATTGTTGTGGTTTTTAAATGTTTTATCCACTCTTTACAGGCAAAAGTTGACTGTCAGATCACACTAACACTATATTAATTAATCCATATAACATTTTCCAAGTTAATTTCTTTCCAATCGTACTGAAATTATTGCAAGAAATCCAAAATTTACTTCAGAGGAAATCACATGGCAGGGTTAATGTTTCCTCATTTCTTAAGGTAAAGGAGTCTTCAATCCAGGCTGATGTCTTTGTGTTGTTTGCCTTGAAGAACGCACAACAGTGAAGAGATGTATGAGGAAATTTATCAACCTGGATCCAAAGAAGCACTCATTCAAAACAGCTTTTTATATGTATTTTATTTACTTTACCTACTCACTAAATATTTCTTTACCTTACTGGCCAAAACACTGAAGTGTCGAACTCCTGGTGGCTATTTCAGTCACTTGTTACATTTGACTTTTCTCAAACATATATCAGCAATTATTATCATATTGCAAGTCAAAAATTACATTAAAAAAATAGCTAACTAAAATTTATCCTAACATTTCTTTAACTAAACAGACCTCTCATTTCTTCATTTTTCTTTCCAAAGGAGTTTTCAAGATAACAGAGAATCATCAGTGTTTCTTCAATTCACTTCATTTTAATTAAGAACTCATTTCAGCTCTATCTTTCCCAGCTTGCCAGAAAAAAAAGGGAAAAAAAGGAGAAAGTCATTAAGGTCATAACAGAAAAGTTTCATATTGCCCTTATACATGACATAAAATATTCTCTGTACCTCGCTGTCTCTTTAGGAGCAATTACTTACTTTCACTATTTTTTTGTGCCCTTTTTAAACTGCGGCCTAAACTTGAACCTATTCTCTAATCAGCATAACCATGAGTCCTGCCCCTGTCACTGTTATTCTTCATTGCATCTCCCCTTTCCTTTCGATATTTTTCTTTGACTGCTTTTGAAAAACACTAAGTGCGTTTCAGTGCTGAAAAGTTAAAATGTAATAAAAAATATTACTTTATTTAGATCGCTCTTTTCAGCTGGAAAACCACATAGTTGAATCTTATTTCTGGAAAGAATTCATCAATATTCTAGTACAATCATACCTGGAAAACTTCCAAGTACTATTTATGAGGAAAAACATTATTTTGTCAGTATCGCTGATTTCTAAAACAGAAGCTTTGTAAGCTTTTTTTATTTAATATAACTATATTCACCACACAGATATTGTTGGTTACATGTAAGATTTTTCTTCCCAACCTTTCTGCTGACAAAGCAGATTTTTTCATCATAAGCCACTAAACCCTCTCCCTCTAACCCAAGCACTATCATGCCTGTTCAGTATTGACACAGATGGCCAGTGTCCGTAATAATACAGAAATTTAATACAGCATTTCCCATTGCCTTTCCCATTCAGCAGGCCACAGACAAAGTACTAGACAACATGAAACACAATTGCCAAGTTCCTTGTGAGAAGGGAGAAATAGTATGAACATATTTTACCTACTTCTTCATTCAGAAGTTTCAACAGCAGACTAATCAGGAGGTCTCTTTTAGTCAAAGTTTTGGGTGCCCATGTCCAGGTGCTAGTAGCAGGTGGGCTGCAGGGGTGGCCTCTGTGAGGAGAGGCCAGGGGCTCCCCCATGCCAGACACAGCCAGCTCCAACAGACCCACCACAAGACACAGTTGAACTCTTCAGCCTGGTGGGGCCTTGGGGAAAATGTATTTAAGAAAGGGCAAAATGCCGCATAGCAGTGAGGAGTGAGGAAAAAACCAACAATCCTGTGAACAGCAAGGTCAGAGAAGATGGAGAGGAGGAGGTGCTCCAGCAGCTGGAGCAGGTATTTCCCTGTAGCCCATGGAAGATTTTGAAGTGACCATGGTAAAGCAGGTATTCCCTGCAGCCCATGGAGAGGACCAGATCAGAGCAGGCGGATATTTCCTGAAGGAACTGCAGCCTGTGAAGATGAGCCCAAGCTGGAGCAGGTTTATCTTGAAGGACTGTAGCCCATGGAGAGGACCCATGCTGGAGCAGGGGAAAAGTGTGAGGAGGAGGAAGCAGCAGACAGGAGCTCAGTTTCTCATTCCCATCCCCCTGTGCTGCTTGCTGGAGGTGGAGGAGCTAGAGGAGTCAGGAATGAAGGAGTGAAGTTGAGCCTGGGATAAAAAGGGGTTGCGAGGAAAGCATTGTTTTAATTTGTCTTTGTTTCTCACTATCCATACCTATTTTAATTGGCAATAAATTAAATTAATTTTCCCAAAGTCAAGTCTGTTTTGCCCTTGACAGGAATTGGTAAGTGATCTCCTTGCCTTTGTCTCAGCCCATGAGCTTTTCCATTTTATTTTCTCCCCATCCTGTTGAGGAGGGGGAGTGAGAAAGCAGATAGATGGGTGTCTGGCAGCGAGCCAAAGCCAACCCACCACAAGCTTTTACATGTCCTTGGTCCAAGGTACTTACCAAAGTTACGATCCTAGTTTAGGAGCAAGTTTGTTGATTTTTCCCAGATCAACAGATAGCTTATTCTTTAGGGGCCAGAACTTTTAGTGTAAGCTGCAGATGCTTTCTTTCTGTTTCTGGGTTATTTTGGTTTTTTGAACAAGTTGGAAAGTTGGTTTTGGCTTGTTTAATTAAGGCTATTTTGAATTATATGGTGTTCTTTTGTTGCTGAGCAGCATTATGTAAGTACATAGCAAATATGGTGCATTGTACAACAGTGATTGAGTAAGCATAGTGTGTTATAATAAACAGGTTCATTGTATTAGCAAAGGGTAATTTTGCACATGCTGATGTATCACCAATCTGCAGGATTTTGTGTGTCAAGAAATGAGATAGTTATGAGCTTCTCATTTTTACCACTTTATCAAAGTGCATCCACTGGAACTGTGCATACAAGTGGAAACCACTTCTGCTGGAATGTGGCAGTATGAAATATTATTCACTAACCATTCCCATTATTCATGTTAGATAGAAGCAGGATGGCATCAAAGGAATCTAACTGCAAAGACTCGAGTGGTGAATAAAACTAATTAGAGTCACATTTAATATCTTTATGTGGTTTATGTCAAACTAACAGTATGTCTGTACTTCCCATGGCAAGTAATAGGTCTCTTAATTTTTCCACAATAAATCACTATAGTTCTCCATCTCAGATACCACTTGAATAATGTGAAATTACAAGAATTTTGTTAGAGAAGTATTTTAATCTTCCGTCTACCTTGCCAGAAGGAATGTTAATGTATAAAACCAGTTTTATGGTTAATGTTTCAATCTGAGGTGCGAGATAATAATAACTTCTATTTTCAGCACCAATATAGACTACATAGATTACAAAAAGGACCAAGTTACTTATTATGAATAGACTAGTCCAAAAAAAACCCCTCACTGGTAATAGGAGAAAGAGCTTTCTTCCATTTTCTGTTATATAGGAGTTATCCTATGGAAACAGAAAAATAATTCATCAGAATCAATGAAGTCACTGTGGGTTTAGACTATTATAAGTCAGAGCAAAACTTGGATCATTGAGTATAAATACCAGGAAATAAAACCCAATATTTTTCCTCATGCAAATTCATGCAATCTGAATTACTGACTTTTTGATAAGGACAGTTTTCCCATTTTTAAATGCCTACAAAAAACAAAATCAGAAGGGAATAAATATGCCATTCTGTTCCTCTCTGTAAGAATACATGTTATATAAGATATATGTGAAAGGGGATCCCAATTTACCTTCAAAAAGGCAGACTTGTTAAATATTATGAAAGAATTTTTTCTACCTCAAATTAGGGACATTAATGTTAGACATTCATGTGAAAGATAGGCACCTCAAATCCATTTTAAAGATGATGGAGAGAAATGGGCACATTGTATCTATCCTAAAATAGGATAGAATAGGTGCTCAAAATAGGTGAAATGAAATGCTATGTCATTATTTTTCCCTTCCTGATTTAAACAAAAGACTAAGAAGGCTGATTTAGAGTTAGGTGAGGCCAGTTAAATCAGATGAGATCAATTCTGTCCTATGTTTTTAAAAAAACAAAGCTGTGCTTGCTTGGTTTGTTTTATTTGTTATGACATAAGGAGTGCATATATAAACAGGAGATGTCTGGCAATGCCCACTTGGATGTGGGCAGTGCAATTTGTGTTTCTACCAACAAAGATGGGTCAAGAAAATGATGTTTGCCTCTGAGTGCAATTGTTATCAGCAATGATAGCAGAGTCTTTAGAAGAGCTGGTCCAGTTTTACTCCAAAATAAGGAAACCACAAGTTAAAAGGAGTTCCCATTCATTTAAAAATGATAGAAGAGACACCTATGTGTAGATATATGGCAACCAGGGCTCTTATAGATCTTTATTTAATAGTATTTCTAATTAGTATTCCTATTTAGCACTAGTTAGCGTTAATTAGTATTAATATTTAGTACTAGGAAATATTAAATGTCTGCAACATACTCAATCAATAGAATAAAACCAACTTGCTCAAAATTCTCACAAAATCAGAAAAAAATCTACATTTATATCTGAGCAAATTTGCTTGCTGTTGTAATTGCACTGATGAATGTTGTAGATCAAATCCTCCTCATTTAAAGATGCATTGCCATTGTTGGGAGGGAATTTTCTTTTGCTTCCTTGTGTTTACCAACACACATGCAAATATGAGCTTTTAAAGTGTTTACTCCTTATGAAACACCGCAATTGTGCATTTCATGAAACACATAAGCAAGGATCTAACAGTCGTTAGCTATGTATATGCTAAAGAACTGTCACACTATTTTTAGCATCTTTCAACAAGCTCCTGTATAATAATTTGCATGTCAAAATGCCTTCTTTCAAAACTGTTAACTTCTTAGAGTCATTTGTGTTCCCTAATGAAAGTTACTACTAGAGTTATATTATATATTTTTATATATATCCCAATATACAGAATTTAAAAAATAATCATCTTCAAAATGTTAGTTACATTTTGCAAGACAAGTATATATAGGGCATATGGGATTGACATTTTAAAATAATCATGAAAATTAATTGCAAGCAGCTGATTAAATATAACTTTAATATATAACTAGCACTTAGTAATGTCCATCAAGAGGTTTCTGTATAGACAATCACTTTCCAGCAATGAGTTAACATCTTATTCTGTTTTATTGCTTACAAGTTACTTCTTTTCTTTTTAAATATGTGAGGCCAGCTTTAGGAAGTTCTACATTTAAGATTGAGACATATATATTTTTATCAGCAATGCTGGGAGTTGAGAAAGCTCATCTTGTAAAACCAAGAATTCGTATTTGTCAGTAATCAAATTGATATGATGCTTTCTTGTTGGAAGGCAGTGAACAGCAAGGTAATTTAATCTTCCACCATTGTAGGTGAGACATGCACAAGTCTTTCAAAATGTGTTTGCTACATTAAATGATTTTTTCTGGAAAAAACCTAAGGGATGCAGTAATAATTCATAATGAGAAAAACTTTTGTATCCTTAAGAACTAATCTTATTTCACCTAATTTTATTAGCATAACAAGCCTGTTTGGAGACATATGTAAGTGCATTACTTTTGGATGTGTTCCACAGCATTGTGGTACAGGTGGAAGGTTTTTGAAAACATATTCTTACTCAAACATTCAACAGCTAGGCATGAGATCTTGAGAAAAGAAAGTGTACTTACTGTCAAAAAAAGCACATAAAACCATTATGGGAAGATTTTAAAAAGTCCTTGAGTATTTAAAGCAACAATAGCATGTTTATTAACCAACACCTGGAAACTAGCTAGTTTTCTGTTTGCTTGCTTGTTTTGACATTCACCCTACTAACTGCTTCAGAACCTCACTGTGCTCTGGAACAATTCAAGCATCCGTTGTTCTAATTGTCTTTTTAATGATACTTTTCACTTAACAACTGAAATACATATTGGTCTGATTTCTGTTCTGGCTAGAGATGTCTTCAAGCAAGTTGGCACATACTGATAATTTTCAAAAAATGGGTGCCACATCGTAAAGCCTACTGGAAGACTTTTGAAGTCTACAAAGGAAGTAGCTCTAATTTCCTTCCACTGTCCATAAGACTCTAGACATAAAACAGCCAAGTGAAGAGCCCTCATATTTATCTTTCCTGATGGGTACTGCTCTATTCAAGCTTCTCCTAAGACATTGCTCCATAAAAGGACCAGCTCCCACAAAATCTCCCACAAAACACATGGGAACTCCCATGTGGGGCCCATTTTATTTGGGTTTAATGTAATTGCCAGATTTGGCTCTTTATTTCAGCTTCACTGTTCTGCTAAAAATATCAGACTGGGATTACAAATCTAGATGATGTTCTCACAGCTGGACAAACTATAGGCATGAAGACAACAGAAGACCTTAGATAATTAATGAAGAAAAAGACCAAGAACTGCAAATGCACATCCTTTAAGTGTTGAATTTTTATTATTTCTTGTCAGCCTATTTTTTTCTTCCAGTATCAGGAATATGTGACTCATAACTGGGAGAAGAGAAGGAGCAAAAGAAAAGAATAGGTAGTAAATAAGTTGGTTTGCCACTTGAAGATGAAGTGTGCCATATCAATGCACAGGTTAACAAACCTTAACACAGTTTGTCCACCAGATGTGTGTTTTGAAATTATTAGGTGCTTAATGGTGTCACTGACAGTAGATTGCAAAATTGCATTCTGTTATAGAAAAAGTGTTTTGCAGTCTTTTCACCTGGTGCCTAAAACTTCGTTTGCTGGCATCTGTAATAAGCTACCATCTGCAGATGATTCACAATATGATTCACCACAGCTTGTGCAAGGTGAACAGCAACACATCAGAATTACTCTCTAATCAGTTAATTGAATCCCTATTAAACAATATATTGACTTTGTGTTGCTTTTTTGACCTATAAATCATTATTACATAGTATTGACCCTTCTTTTCATACTTAACTACTGTGCTTTATGTCTGCACTTTTTAACTATTAAAGATCCCTTAGGCATCCATTTTCTTGCTATTTTTATCATCATCAAATATGACTGATACAAACCAGGTACCCAGTTTAAACTGGATTAAAATTTTTCTCATCTTTTTGTCATTTTGTCTTTGGTTGGGTGTTATGCATACACATTGCCTTAAAGAGGCACCGCTTGAAATGTCTGGAATGGATCTAGGCAAGACAGAGGAAATGTAAGTAGAAGTATTACTATCTCATTTTGCAAACAGGGGATCTAGAAAGATTAACTACTTTGCACTGGGTCTCATACCTCAGACTCATGAGATTCAGTTCCTTCATCACAAGATAGAGCCTCTTGGGAATTCTGGGTTTTCTGGGATTTGCTTCCTCACAATGTCAACTCCCATAAACCAGCTCCTCAGTCGTAAGGAAAGTTTAGTGGATTTTTTATTCTTTTTGATGGGAAAGGGGTTTGAGGCTTGGGGGTTTTTTACTGTTGTGTGCAGTGAGTCATGACATCCTGAACACACTCCAGAGTAATATGAAACAAATGCTAAAGCCAGTGTCATAAGCATCATCCTTATCATCTAAAGCATTAATTGTGTTCTAGGGTAGTGTTAGAGAATAAGACAGAACTGCTGGAGTCCAGCCCTGCTCCCACAGAATTTTTCACAAGATCAGACTCAAGCTGTGCAAAGTCAATTCATTTTCCTTTTCTCATCTTGTCAATATTGACATAAAACTTTTTCATAAGGAATATGAGACAGACAAGACCTGCTAATTGGGAGGGGGGGAAAGAGGAGGTCTTTCATTATCAGCACAAGCTGTGCTGCCTCATAAACAGTGAGCGATCAAATCTAATAAAGATAAACCCTTGAATTCCTGCTGCTCTACTGCAGCAACACACTGCGAATGCTTCAGGCACTGGTTTGGGGGAGACTGAATCCCAACATATGGAGGGACTGCCAACAGACATGCAGGAGAAAAACAAAGCTGAACTCCTGCATCTCTATTTCCTGCTGCCTCTCTCCAGCCTTAGGCTGCAAAGCCATTTCAGATGCTGATTTTTAACAACACACAAACAATGAAAAAACAGCCTTAAAAATCAGTCTTAGCACACAAAGAGATCCTCTTTAAAGAAGCTAGAGTATTTGGTATGGGGTAAAATGGGACAGGGAACTTAAGGTAGAGACAAGTGTAAAGTGAGGATGATTAACTGCCTTTTCTCTACAGAAATTTCCAGATTTAGGGTTCAACTGCCAGAACTCCTGTATGTATGCAAAAAATCATATTTCTTATGCTGAAACAACATTTCTCTGAGAAACTGGGCATTTTTCTACCATTTCTGTGAGGCACAGACTGCATGATACACTCCAAGATATGACTGGGGGGGACCTGATAACTAGTATTTTGAGAGCTGATATGGTTTCAAAATTTAATTTAACCAATTCTAAGTCCCTAACCATGATTGATGGAAGGAATGGAAAAAGAAAGGAATTTCAAAAAGATGCAAGAAGGAGATAAGTCAGGATAAATGTATGGCCCCTACAATTCCATCTGTATTTCAATAGGAGTTGTAAAACTGTAAGTTGAATTATTAAAAAAATTAAAAGAAAACACAGAAACAGAAGGAGGATGCTTGGGCATGGTCTTCTATCTAATTGCACCAAAACACAGGAAAAAGTTTAGAATGTCAAAAGTGTGATTCAAGCTGGATATCCCTATTCATAACGAAGCACTCAAGTAGATTCGTTAGCTCTCCATCATGGGAGGTCTTCAAGATACGCAAGGCAAACATCTGACTGTAATGATACAGGGACAGTTAATCCTGCCTTCAGAAAGGTGGTCTCTTTCAAGGTTCTCTCCACTCTGATTCACTAAGACACGTTATTAAATGCACTCTTTTCAGAAAAGCATGAACATATTTCTTGTTGTGCCATGATAAGGAGTCTAGTTGCATGATGTGTTTAAGTGGGCACAGTTGCTTTCTCATTAACCTCAGCAGAGAAAGGAACGGCAAAATGGAGTTCCATTTCTGTTACCTATCTTTGTCTGAAGTTTTTTGTGATCCATCAGCCTGTTCATGAAGTTAAATGAGCAGCAGCAACACAGGTCAAGTGCTTACTGTTAAATTTTGTAAACCTAATAACTAAATATCTCAGTATGAAGAGATATGCTTTTGGATAATGCAAGTAGGGATTCTCCAAGCGAAGAATTTCATAAGAGAAGTTAAAAATGGTGAAACACCACTACTTCAAATATTGTAAGGCATGTACAAGTGTGTCTTTTAAAACATCTTTGGAAATAGTCACTCACTGTTCTGTGTTATTGAATAACAGTCTTACAGTTGGCAAAAAGAACTTTTAAATGCAAAATCTGTTTTTTCATTACTGTGAGAAAAGAGTGAAAAGTCTTGGGGTTTTGGTTTTTTGTTTTTGTGAGGGGTTTTTTGTTGGTTTTTTTTTCCTCCACAAAAACAGCGGAGTATTGCCATGTTCTCTTTTTAAGTTAGATTCCAAGCCTAATAAACCTCAATTTAATTAAATTCAAGGGTAAGCAGAAGAAGGAAGGGACATTAGAAAAAGCCAAACTCTTGAATCTCAACCAAATTAAAATATCTACATTAAACTGGCTTTGCTGATCCCTAAACGCTGGTACCTACTTACCAAGTCTCTTTCTACTAAATACATCAAAGAAATTGGAGCATTGCCAAATCTAGATACACTAAAGCACATATACTTGACTATGCTGAGACAAGAGATAGAGGATTTTGTGGGATTTTTGAAAGAGATTACATCCACTAATGCCACAGAAGAACATCATGATTTACATTATTACAGAGGAGTGCCAAATGAATTAGTAATCATTGGACATTTATTCTAAAGTGTCACAAGAAACTCTTTAGCAATCACCTGCCAGAAAAGCACAAGTTCAAAAATTTGTCACATACAGAAACCGTCATAGTACTTAATGAAAAAGCATAAGTTATCTGCAGTGTAGTTAACCCTGTGCTAACGCATCACACTACAAACTTGAGCTCCACTCTACTGACTACCCTTGATGTCCTGGACACCAAAATGTACGACTAACGCAACAGCTTGTGTGATGCTGTTTGTTCAACAGAGACAAGACAGAGTGTAAATTATGCCTGAGTAGAAATGCTGTCACCTTGGCAAGTAAAAAAAATTCTCACATGGCAGAAATCTTGTTAACTCTCCTGGGATTTGATGTCTCTTTTTACTATAGGCGGTTATCAGTTTTGGATCGGATCACTCATCTTCCATGTTGCCACAGGATTGCAAGGAAAGAAAGATTCATTAAGGGAGCAGAAAGAATGAGAGCAAAGGCAACATAAGATAGCTCAGAAGTGACTACTTTGCTGGGAAATAGGCTGCCAGGGCCCTGGGGGCACCAACGGGCCTTGCTGTCCCTGCCCAACCCCTCCGGGGCTCTCCCAAACCTGCCTACAGCCCAGGACCCCATTTCAGCTCCCCAGCTGCCCTGCTTCTGGCTGGGATGGTGGGACAGGTCCTGGCTGCCAAGCCCTGCCCTGACAAACTCCATGGGAAAACCCCACGGGAAAACCCCACTGCTCCAGGTCCTCAGGAAGTGTCTGTCTCCTGACAGAGATGAGAAAGATCAGGGTTCAGGTTCCGTTTCCCAAACCAGATTGAGATATCTTGTCCAGTTACTGTTTACATGGTCAGGAAAAAGGATCAGAGACAAAGATTTGCACACCTGACTCTGAGCCCCAACCTCTACTTCACACAATTGCACTGCCTTTTCCCCCTTTCTCTGTTTTCTTACCTTTAGTTCTCTGTTGCACAGTGGTTCAGCAACAGTACGTAAGAATTAAAGATGACCCTTTTCCTAAAGCCTACTACACAGTCTTCCGTATTTCCTTGTTTTCACCTTTTCTTGCAGACAGTCTGTAGGAGGGATGCTCGCTGTTCCGGACCCTCACTTTCCCCAGGCACTGCAGGCTGCCGTGAGCAGGGGCAGCTTGCTCTTTCCTCGAAAAACACATTTTCTAACAAGACACTGTTATGTCAGCCAATGTCTTGGTCAAAACATGACCCAATATTCAACATATCCTTTATCAGCTCTAGCCCAAAAATCATTGTTTCCCAGTAGAAGAACAAAGCACTGGGACCCAGATGTGCAATTGGTGTCGGTTGTTTTAGACCAGTTAAGGATAATGCTATAAAGATCAAAGCAGGATATAACTTTTGCCAGCCTTCTCTGCTTGTTTTAGCTATTATGTCTTCAGTGGCCTTATTTTAAAAAGACAGTTTGGCTTCTAGAGGAACTATGGATTCTAAATGTGTTCCCAATTTTAAGCGAAGAAAGAGATCTGAAAGGAACGATTGAAAGTTATAATCTGCATCATTCTTATACTTGTATTTACATATGAAGGAATATATAGAGTATAGGGCCGTTGACTCAGTTTGGGGATAAATGTTTGGGCCTACATAGGTTCCCTCTTTGAACAAAATATTTATATCTAAAAAAGTTTTAACATTGCATTTATTATTAGTGTAAAGCCTTGAACGTAAATACCCCTGCCACTTGAGTGCACAAATTAAAAATTACACAGTCTGACTTATACATGTTGTTAGATATTTCAACTCAATCTTAAATTCAGATTCAACTCTTTCTTGGTTAAAAATAATGGATTGCCAATAGACCTTTACATTAATTCAATATGATATTATTAAACTCGTATAAAGTGGAAAATAAGATAGTTGAAGACATATGTATAAAGTACTTTACGTATAATCCTACGTCATTATGATCAAAGTCTTTTTAAGAAGGGCCCCATTTCAGCCTGTAACTCTAGGTTTTCAATATAGTAATGAAAACAAGCTTCCAAGTAACAGGTATTCACTGGATGTATTGCCTATTTTAGAAACATCTAAAAGCCCTCACTGAAGCCCATACACCACCTCAGACAGTAGCACTGTGCTGTAAGTTTTACAATTCCAAAACGGAATTTGATGCAGCTGTTCCCACGAACTCAGACTGAAGCACCAGGGAAAAAAAATACCAGAGCACTAAGGTTGAGATTTAAGGAAAAACAATTTATTTTCAGATCAGATACCTGCTCCTTCCATTTTAGATATTGGATAAACTATCTGAAATGAAAGCAGCAAACTGAAATTGAGTGTTTTTATAACATCCTCTAATTAGAATCAGCTAGTTCAGTGCATCTCTAACCAGAATCACCTCTTCTTCTTTGCCTGACCAGGGTGACCTGCCAAATGGGAGGTGTGAATGTTGTCAAGGAACATCACAGCCTCCAGATAAAGAATGAAGGCTTTGAAGAAACTGTGAACACCCTCTGGGGAACAAATTAGACTTGTGAACTTAGAGGGGGAAAAAAGGCATACAAATGGTTTAAACAGGAACTGAAGACAGAGGTCAACAGGGATGTTTCCAACTGGAAATCACCTGCTGGGGAAGAAATTAGCTTTGAACACCTAACACAAATCAATGGAGTAGATGGGAAATGTTTTAAATTATTCATCTTTGTCAGGAAATCCTGGTTTCTATCTTCCATCGCCTCCTCTACTCAAACTGTGTTACTGGAAAAGTATAACCTGAGATGAACTGCAGTCTAATAATAAGAACATAAACATAAAAGCAAAAAAGCAAACATAATGCATCTGAGCAAAGGTCCATGTAGGCTGTATCCCATTTCTGAAAGGGGCTTGTACTAAATGTGCAGAGAAAGAGCTTAAGAATACCGAAAGCAGAGATTGTTACTTTCTCTCACTATTTTTCTAGTTTCCAGCCGTCTGCCATACAGAGATTTTTTTCCGTTAAAAGCTGCATCTGCATCCTGTTTGATAGCCCTTGATTGATTCTTCTTCCATGAATTTGTCTAAGAGATTTTCAAACCCATTTACACAAAGAGCCTCCACGGGAGCCTCTGGTGATGAGTTTCAGACTTTTCCTGCATGCTGTGTGAAAGAGCATTTCCTTTTCTTTGATTTATACCTGCAGCCTGACCATTTCTTCTGATGCTCCACTGGACTGTTCTTGTGAGAAAGGGGGGATAATTGTTCCCTGTTATATTTCTCTATGCTACTCTCTCATATCCCCCCTCAGCTGTTTTCCAAACTGAAGAGTCCTCATCTCTTGAAACTCCATTCATACTGTACTGGGTCTTGCTGGGATGGAGTTAATTTTCTTCATAGCAGCCCATATGGTGCTGTGTTTTAGATCTGTGACCAAAACAATGTTGATAACACACCAATGTTTTAGCCATCGCTGAACACTTTTTGTGTAGTGCCAAAGGCTTTCTCTGTTTCTCACTCTGCCCGCACAACGAGTAGACTGGGGATGGGCAAGAGGTTGGGAGTGGATACAGGCAAGACAACTGACCTGAATTGACCAGAGGGATATTCCACACCGTATAACATCATGCTCAGCAATAAAACCACACAGGAATTTTTCCCAAGTAGCCATTGCTCAGAGACTGGCTGGGCATCGGTTGGCTGCTGGTAATGATTAAGTTTGCACCACTTGTTTTTTTCTTTTTTTTTTTCCTTCACTTATTAAACTGTCTTTATCTCAACCCATGAGTTTTCTCACTTTTGCCTTTCCGATTCTCTCCCGCATCCCACTGAGGGGCTCCAAGCAAGTGACTGGTTGGGGGCTTAGCTGCCAGCTGAGGTCAACTCATCACACACACGCAAAGTGCTCCTTACTTGTATACATTCTGGTCACTCCATGGGTTTTCTTATTTGCTGTCTTCAGTTTCTTTATGCTGAGGATAATGTAAGTAAGTGAATAGTATGTTTCATATTGCAGAAAACCATTTAACCAAAGCAATGGATTTTCTGAGACCAGGAACATTACCAGACGGTTTAAGTCTGCACAACATAGGAGACTGGCAAAAGATAACTCATTCCCCAATTGAGCTATGGCCACATACCCTCCATAACTTCCTACCTACTAACTCCAGAGACAGGATTATACAGATGAGTAGCCCGTTCTACACAGTGCACTTGAACTCAAATACAGACAGAGGTTTCCTTTCTCCATTCGAAGTTCCCTTTTTATCATAGAATCATAGAACGGTTTGGATTGGAAGGTACCTTTAAAGATCATCTAGTTCCAACCCCCCTGCCATGGGCAGTGGCATCTTTCCCTAGATCAGGTTGCTCAAAGGCCCATCCAGCCTGACCTTGAACACTTCTAGGGATGGGGCATCCACAGCCTCTCTGGGCAGCCTGTTCCAGTGTCTCATCACCCTCATAGTAAATAATTTTTCCTTCTATCTAATCTAAATCTGCCCTCTTTTAGTTTAAAACCATTACCCCTTGCCCTATCACTACATCATGGGAGCAACAGTAGGTTAAGAACAAAATAACAGTCAGTGAGGATGTTTACGCCAAGAAGAGAACAGCATTTACAGCATGTACACTAATGTGTACTATCTAGGATACAAATCATATTCAAAAGCAATATTTAATGTAAAGCATGAGTAATATTTAATGCAAATCAACTAAATTTTCCCCTAGGATAAAAGCTTATGTGCTAAACATGTCTGCAATGACCTTTGTGATCTAGTTATCACCAGGCTGGAATTCTGGTAAGCAAAAGCTAACTTTTCAAGAAAAATCTGTTTTCAGAAAAGCTGTTAAATTTTGCATTTTGGAGGTGTGGGGAAGGGCAGTTAACAAAAAACGTGTCAAATCTGTCATTTATACTTGATTTTCGTCAACAGTTTCAGCATATATTATCTTATGAAACTATAATATATAACATACATGCATACATTCTTTGAGTTAACTACCAATTTTATATCATTGCACCTTTGCAAACTTTTTAGTTTAGATCTTGGGTGCTCTTTTTAAGGACATTTCCCCATACTTCCTATTTAGTGAGCTTCAGTTCATCACAGAATGGAGTGAAAGGGTCTCATAGTGTCTGAATTCATTTCAGGTGAACCTAAACCAAATTATACATATTTCTGGAGATTTTCTGTTCTCCAGTTGGGCATTCAGTCCATGGGACCAGATTAGAGCTAATGCGAAGCAACCTCCATAGCACCTAAACGAACATAATGGGGGCATCATGGCCTCATCTCTCCCCAGACCCACTCCTACTACACTCATTAATGTAGACATAGCCTAGAAAGACAGATAAATGTAGAAACTCATATTGTGGAAGAATTCTTTCAGATGTGTTGGTGAGATTCCGTTTCTGATGAAAGCTTTTTAGTCAACAGTTTTTAAGTTGTTCCTCACCTACAGTATTTACAAGGGTTCTTTCCTAAAACAGACCTCCTGGATACACAGAGACACTGGTGTATTCACTAGTGCCTCTTAAGAAGACTGTTTCTGTGAGGCCGTTTATAGAGTAGTTGCATAGCATACCCTACAAATGCCTAATTTTTGGATGTGCTGCAGTCAGTCATGACTATTTCAAGTATGGAATATATGCTTGGTCTGTATGGGTATGTAAGACCCATCTACAAATTGCAAAACCCTATAGTCAACCTAAATTCTTCAGTGTGAAATGCTAAAAGCTGCAAAACCTAAGTCTGATGCAATGATAGGATTGTCACCCTGTAAAAACTGTATCGCTGTTGATAGCAGCATGCAAAAGGCCTTATGTTAACCTTAAGAGGCCCCAAACCTGGCATCTTAGGCTTGCTACCAACCTGTTATGAGAACTTGCTATGTGAGCCCAAGATTGGTACCTGGTGTCCTTTGCTACGATGTAGATTTCAAGCATGAGATGACAGCAAAGGGCTTGAAAATATGGGCACAGGTTGAAACATGACTGAATCTCCATGACTGTAAATAACTCACTGATGGCAATTACTGGTCACTGAAGAATTGCAGCCTTGAGAAAAGACTGCTTTGTGCACGACAAAGAAGCAGCAGCCAAGCAAAAAGAAAAAAATCTGAGTTTGCATGTGTCTTGGTTTTGGCTGGGATAGAGTTAATTTTCTTCATAGAAGCTGGTATAGTGCTGTGTTTTGGATTTAGTATGAGAATAATGTTGATAACACACCGACGTTTTAGTTGTTGCTAAGTTGTTGCTTACACTAGCCAAGGACTTTTTCAGCTTCCCTTGCTCTGCCAGGTGCAAAAGAAGCTGGGAGGGAACACAGCCAAGACAGCTGACCCCAACTGACTAAAGGGGATATTCCATATCGTATGATATCATGCTCAGCATATAAAGCTGGGGAAAGAAGAAGGAAGGGGGGGACACGTTTGGAGTGGTGGTGTTTGTCTTCCCAAGTAACCGTTAGGTGTGATGGAGTCCTGCTTTCCTGGAGATGGCTGAACACCTGCCTGCCGATGGGAAGTAGTGAATGAATGCCTTGTTTTGCTTTGCTTGCTTGTGCGACTTTTGCTTTCCCTGTGAAACTGTCTTTATCTCAACCCACGAGTTTTCTCACTTTTACTCTTCCAATTCTCTCCCCCATCCCACTGCGGGGGAGTGAGTGAGCGGCTGTGTGGTGCTTAGTTGCCGGCTGGGGTTAAACCACGACAGCATGATAAGGCACCTGCCACCATGTGGGAAAGTATCACTTACCAACACCGCACAGTATGTAGTCTGGAGAGTGGATGGTGGAGCACAAAGGCTATAAAAACTGCCTAGAAACTCGAACATCTTATAAAATACAGTTTGGGGAGGGAAGATGGGAATGGGAATTCCCACATGAGATCATCAGGGGAATTGTCTCACGGGGAGATCATCCAAGCTGTGAGTGCACTCCCTACTTTTCCTGCCTGCTTTTCCTGCCTGCTCCAGTCCTCCCTGCTCTCGTGCCCTGCTCTCAATGCCTGATTTCTCAAGGCCCTTTTGACATGCGAGCCAACTACCCAGGAGGGGACAGAAGGAGATGAGACACTCTGTGTGTTTCTTTGTGTGTGTGTGCGTGTGCGTGTGTGTGTGAGAGACACAGAGAGTACATGTGCTGCAGGCTCACAAAAGAATAGGGAATTTACTCAGAGTAGCTTAGAAAGTAAACTATGACCCAGGCTATAGAGGAAGGCAGAAATAATCTGTCTGAAGCAAAGACCTAATTCCTTCTTGATAAATCGGAGTATCAGTTTAACTAAGCACATGAGTAAGACACCTGAACCTGGCAGTCATGGCAATTTCCCAAAACCTGTTGAAACAGTATTGCACCTGCAAAGCACGTCCTGTCCAGCTGTGGCCATCTTCAATGCAGCTGGAGAGGCTCCAAAACACTACGGTGCCCAGACACAAAGGCACTCATCCATGGGAGGGAAAGAATAAGGGACTGTACCAGCATCCTACAGGTGCCCTGCAGCATGGAGAAGATTCAAATTTAACTCGAGTGATTAGTTAGGAGATAAAAGAGAGGAGACTTACCTTTTTTCGTGGAAACAAAAGGAATAATAAGTGCCTTTGTTGGGTCAGATATCCTCACAGAGCTCCACCAAGTGTGTGAGTCAGGATTTCCATTTACTGAAACTATACTGAGTCTTTCCCAACCTCCTGTGTTTTCACATGTGCTCAGTGGTCTTATCTTTTAGATATTCTTACCTTGCCAGGGTGGAAATCAGACTCTCTGGTCCATAGTTCCCACATTCCCCTCTGTGGCTCCCAGCCTTTTTTTGTAATGGGAGTTACTCTTCTAGCACAGTAGAAGCTGCATTGCACTGTTTGCAGTGATAGTTTACTAGGCTTTGCCAGATGTTCTGCAGTTTCACATCTGAGTTACTCCAAAGATTTCTGCCAAATGTCATCCAGTTCTGGAGACTTACCTAACTTTTCTGTTTGGTCTATTTCCTCCTGTATATTCACAACAAATTTATCTAACTCCTCTGACGCCTCTGCTGTAAAGAATAGGGAGGAAGTGGGAATTATCAAAGTCTTCAGCAGCAGACTAATACAAAAATCTCTTACACTTGTCTGCTATGTCTTGTTCGTCCCTGAGTACCCCTGCTATGCCCTGGTCATCAAATTTCCTGTTTGGCTTCCCACACCTGGTGAAGAAGTAAACAACTTCTTACTAGCAACTTGAGCATTCTCTGCAAGACACTCTTCAAATTCTGTTCTAGTCTTCACACTTTGTCTCCAAGCTCAAGCTGCTGTGTTTTATGGGCTTTCTTTTTCTTCTCCTTTAGACGAGCTTTCATTTTTCTATAATGCTGACCTTTCCTTATGATAGCCTCCTTAACCTTTCTATCAAGTCAGGCAGGTCCAGTAAAAAATGGACCTATTATAGTCTGGGGTGGTTCTTTTTACTTTTGTTTTAGTTTGTACCTTGTATATGACTATTAATAATAGCAGGCATTTATATCGTACTTTTCCTCAGCAGATATCAAAGTGCTTTACAAAGGAGATAAATAGCACTAGCTCTGCTCTTGAGAAAGGGAAACACAAGTGGTGAAATAGCTGTCCCTAAGCATTTCAATAGACCACTAGCAAACCAGGAATAAAATCCTTCTCAGTCCCATTAGTCATTACAATGTCGTTACATTGCATGCACCAATAGAGTGGACTTCATATGCATGTTTCCACACTGTAGTGTATCCATCCAGCCATTTCAGCTTTGCTATGCAAGAAGTCCTCTACAACCATACATGTTTTATTGGTCACTAACAGCAATGCAGACAAACAGGAAAGTATATCTAGGATAGAATAACAAAAGCAGTCTTGACTTTTAAATTAAAAAAAAACAAAACAAAACAAACAGTTGCTGCAAACTTCTTTCTGTACTAATAAACAATGAACTGTAACAGCTAAGCCTGGGTGTTGTAAAAAATGCATTTAAGTTTCAGTACTGAGACAGGATAGTTTTCTGACTGGAATAGTTTCAGTGTGGGACACGGTGAACTCAGCTTTGCAGTGTTCCTTGGTCCCTAAAGGAAACCTTTGAAATATGATTCAAAGTGCAACCTTTAATTAAAAATAACCATAAGAGCCACCGAAAAAAGAAAGCATATGATAGAGATTTGTGCTAAATGACAAACATTGACAGCAGACTGACTAAGGTTCACTGAAATGTGTTGGAATTCAATTTTAAAACAACTCATTGGACCTCATTCTTTATTACATGAAGGCTCCTTCCACTGCTTGGCTGGAGAAACAGCCATAAGGTAAACAAGAATAAAACTTATTGGCACTGGGTAATCCTTGTCACTATCACTTAGTCAAAGTGGTGCAGGTAATCACTTCAGTGTGAGATCTATTATAGCTCAACTCCAGCTTGAATTTAAACGAGCAGCAGAGAAAAAGGAGACAAACTAAGAAGGAAGGAGAAAGCAATGCAGCAGGGAAGAAATTCACATTTAATATTAAAAAAACCCCACAAGTAAAAGCTGGAAACAGAGAGAAATGGAAAGACTACAGTAGTTCAAACCGATGTAGTAAACACATTTTCATCTTGATTTCAGTGTGTTACTTGATATCACTGTATAAAATTTTGTGCAATATACAAAGATTTTATTTTTATTTCCTGAAATTATATTCTGTAGAGTCACAAGGTCAAACATGCAAACAGAAGGTCAGAACAAAAGGGAAATTTCTGCCAACTTCTTGTTTAAGAAAGTGTGCAGTCAGGTATAGTTTTTTCAACCCCAACTTAAAGAATTGCAATTATTACAACTTGTCAGGCCATTTTTCTGTGCTAGGGACTTCTGCAGAAGCTGTATTTCTAGGAGGCTTTAGCTTGTATACTTCCCGAAACCATCAAGGTCATGAGTACATTACAGTCTTATTTTTACTATTAAAAAATGTATATGTTCTAAAATCACACTCATTGATAAGCAATAAGTATTTTGATCTTAAATTCTTTTGAAGACAAGACACTTGCAGTTTTACCATAATTTTACCATCATTTACCATCATGCCCACAAAAGACTGACCCTATGAACTCTCAGGTACTCTTAGAGCACCTGTAACCAGATGACTCCCTCCCCTTCTGCTTACATGCAGCTGTTGCTGCTTGAATTGTTCCTAAATAATGATGAAACAGCACATATGGTATTCCCAAAAAGTTACAGACATCCCTATGTCCTTTGTGTGTCTTTTATGATACTTTTGCAAACTATAGTTCAGGAGAGGAAAGTTGTCTTGTGATAGCCATGAATGCCATAACATCTGTAAACTGAACAAAGACCAGAACTAAATATTATTCTTGCTCCATCAGTCATGTTGTCATAAACCAGAGCTGTGGTAATAAGTTTTACTGTTAGCTTAGCAGTTCTACACTGCTAAGAGTATGCATACTCATCATTTTTACTTCTTCCTAAAACTATTTTTCTTTCCACGAGGCCATTTACAACTGACATTCTAAATTTCATTGCTTCTGTGAGCTCCTGTTCCTGAGAAACATAAACACATACTTCATTGCAACAAGAATTGATGAACTACAGCATGATTTTTAAAGTTTTGTATTTTAAACAAATACTTGGTATTAATCAAATCGTGGAGTTTAAATCCAATTCAGACCATGTATTATTGACTTTGAGACTTCACGGCAACAAGAATGCTTGACTGATACATCACAAGAATTATTCCTTTCTGTTCTCGATCATGGCAGCTGTGCTGAGAGGAAGCACCATAGCTGATGGGGCCCATGAGAGAAAGTTGTTACGCTATTCTGTATTCATTACTGAGCCTAATTACTCTCAGATTACAATGCAAAATGCATCTGCTTTAAACGACATTCTAGTAATAGACACGCAGAGTGAATCAAATAGCTCTTCCTAACGTCACACAAGTGATTTCTTCTTCAAGAGGGTGAATGGCATCGATATGCACATATATATTATTCACAACAATTTAACAATTTAACACTAATTATTCACAGCAGTTGAACAGGTTCTTTTCATGTACCCAACAATACCTCAATGTTGTAAGTAATAAGTATATTACCGGATCCAGGAGTGTATCCATGTTCTCAGGCCCAGGCACTCCCATGACTACTCACTTCCAACCCAGTCTGAAAGATTGGTGGTGGCCCAGACTCTCCTTTCACTCCATCTCTGCAGCTCCTGGTTTCCATACAAATAAAATACAAGCATGTAGGCTAGATAGGAGCAGCAGAGCCCTTCGATGAAATGCCAGATGAGGGCAATGAGGGGACTGTGTTTCTCGCACCTGCCTGTGTGAGTGCTGCAACAAGAGGAGTGGATTCATCCAGAGTCCAATAACTTAAAACAGAAATTGAACTAATTGCCACTTAACAAGGTTGCTTCTGTTCTTGGGGTTTTTTTCACTTTTTCTTTATAGTTACTCTTCCAGTTTGCCTAAAATAACAATAACTTTCAAATTCCATTTTTAGATGGATTTAGAATCTCTTACAGAATATTCAAGGGCCAGTTATTCTAATACTACATCAGCTAAGACAGTAAATAGAAGTGAGATTTTTAGGAGGAAGCTTCTTTGTCTTTTTCAGTTTTTTTAACTGAAAGATTTCATGTCTCAAAGAAGGATCAAGAACAAACAGCAAACAGTGCCCACATCAGAAGTTTTTGGTGTGGATCCTGTAACTTAATAAAAGCAATCTAGTAGAAGAAATGTTTTCTGTGGATTAGAAGTTGTACGCTAAGGTTTAGCCTGCAGTGAATTTATACTGAGGAATTATAAACCACTCAAAATCGTAGTGTAAACAACTGTAATGGAAATCCTGATTTCAGAAGTTTACTAGCATATGATGAAGCACTATTGTAATAAGGCCTGTTCATTTGCATAGCTCTTCAATATTTTATTAAAAAATTTTAAACATGCTCTAAATAAACTAAGCCACTCTTAATACTAATATATTGCATATTCAGTTTTTTTCAGAAATAATTCTGCTTTAGATTAAAATTACTTAGGTTATTTCACAACTATACTATAAATTGTATCTCACTTCATACTTCTCACAGGACCTTTCTCCACTGAAAATATTGTCTATTGCTCCTCACTTTCTATAAAAAGCTAGTGCAGACTTTCTGTGATTAACTGAGCACAGAGCTTGAGAAAGACTATTTTGGTTTGGATAATTGTAAAACCTCTAGGTAACATCAGCACAGGAGATTCCTTATTTACCTTTTTTTGTCCTTGGTGTCTGATCACATCCACTTTCCTCTACAATCCCGGATTCTAAAGATACATTAATTCTTTAGTGCTTTCTAGTTGCACCAATGAAAATGAGAGTACTAAAAGAGAAGAGGCAGAAAATTGGTTGTAAGACCTGAAAAGAGTGGGGAATGTTAAAATCCATAAATGCAAAAATAGTCAATATAAGAGCAAGAGACTTCCACAACACACATTACTTTCAAAGGCAAATACAAGAGGTTAATCACTTGTCGTAGCTTGGTAGTAACACGGGAACACCTGAATGAAAAGAATGTTACAAATTGCCAAGCTTAAAACTAGATTTAGGAAAGAAAATTGAAAAAGTTGAGACCAAATGCTTCTTCAGTTCAAATTTTACTGTCATTTAACATGTCTGGAACTGCTGAAAAATTATCTTGTATATATATGTTTGGGTTACACAGGAGACATGGATAGAAGCAGATGTTTCTGCAGAAGACTGAGTACTGAAAAGAACAGACAAATAACACTTTCCGGCATTCACAGAATTTAATATCATATTTTAGAGTTCTCCCAGAAAGAAAAAAAAGAAGAGGGGGACACACATCTGAAATGGGATTTTCAGCATTACCATTTGGCAGCAGAAAGTAAACAGAAAGAGATCTGACTGACAATAAAACCTTCTCAAGCAGTGCAATGTGGGGGGACAACTATGCAGTTTATGAGGCTTCACAATAGAGAGGACTGTAAAAGGCAGTCTGTGATAAAACAATTCTAGAGGAATATCCTTCTAAATGTACACAACATCTGACAGTGCGGAAAGGATGTTAATTCGGAACATGAAGACAGCATTGGGGTTGGAGAGGGAAACAGAGGATTAAGATGTTTTAGACAATCTTTCCCATGAGAAGCAAAATGCTGGTTTTCCTATATATAATTCATCATCCCACCTAGTTATTTTTAGCTATCACAGATATCTGGCAATCAAAACAATCTGGTTTGATTGTTGACTATGAAGCATGATTGCCTAGTGTAATGTTACATATTACTTCATTGTTCTTCTGATTAAGAGCACTTGTTTGTTGAATATTTTTAAAGAATCCCCAAATTAATGCAATTGGAAGAAAACTGTCAAAAATATTTTTAGAGTGTTTAGCTCTAGCAAACTTGGATGAATCAGGGAAATGCAATTATTTATGTCACTAAAATTTTTTCAGTTCATTTTCAGGAATATAATTCAAGAAATTCTACATATGAAAAGCACACAAAAGAAGAAAAGAAAAAAAAAAACAGCAGGGGAAAGCACGTAGCATGGAAGCGTAAGAGAATCTATTTTTTCCACTCTTGCTCTCATTCTCCAACCAGATTCTCTCTCAAATCATTCATAACAATTAAAGGTGATATGATGATGTGTCAAGTTTGGCAGATATATGAGTGGATACATGCATATACACAATATAATAACAATGCGCTAATGGTGATGATAGCTGGTAATGAAGCATCATTATGGCATTTTAATGTGTCTTATCATTACTACTCCTATTGACTTGGAAGTAAACAGCATCTTCAAGAAATATAACCCAACCTGAGGTCATGCTGGAGGCAGGCATTTACCACTGTATAGAAACAACTGGTGTCAATACAGGTGTTTCATTTCAGATTTACCAATAATTTGATAGCAGTCAAATAGTGTTTGCATTTAGGGAGCAAAGTTTCTTGATAGAAGAGACAGAGCAGAGCCATCAGTTCTACCACTACAAAGGGAACTTAAAACTGCTTTTATCTCTTCTTAGATCCTAGCGCTTGCTGTAGTCTAAGCTTTCTTCTGGGCTGCTCATAATTTGGACTCCAAGGCCATGTCTTCACTAGACACTCATTAAATTTGCAGATGACAGAAGTTATACTTTGTCTGCAGGCCAAAGGAAAAAAAACATGTTCAGATATCCTTCACTTTCTCCTATTTACAGAAAAATAGGGTCAAACCTTGGTCATGCTGACTTAAACTTGTGTCTTTACCATTGACAGACAGATGTTGAAAATTTTGGTGAAAAGTTATAAACATGTGAAAAAAATTATATTTGTTGATTGTGAAGTATGGAAAGAAATAATAAGATCCTTTTTTTTGTTGGTTTGCCTAGGTTTAGTAATCAGATTGCTACAGTTAGAGTTTATGCCTAATCATATATTTAGCTAAAGTATCAAAAAAAAAAAATCAGCAATTAGACAGTCAAAAGGAATCTCTGCATGCATCCAGCTATACAGTAGGAATTATTAGTAGAAAACCACATACTGAAATATTTGGATTAGTTTGAACTGCATGCAGTAAGGACCCTGAGAGAAAAGCACCCACAATCCCTGATCTACCAAGGAGAAAGAGGACATACGCTGGAGGGAATTGCTGATTGGCAGATCAATTGTTTGGGTAATTTTGGTATTTCTTCCCCCAATTTCACACATGTTCTATTAAATAAATCTCTGCCTCACAGAAAGACTCTACCCTGGATTCTCTTGAAGCTGAAAGGGTCATATGAAAGGGGGAACAAGAGGGAAGATAGAGGGCAGGTTATGAGCACTGTGTCTGATTGATACAAATGGGAAAAGACAATTCACCAAGAAGAGTATTTATACTCTGCTCATCTCTTGGTACAGGTTAGCAGTAACAAATATTCCTATGATGAATAAGAACTGAGATCATAGTGCAAATTATGAAACCTGTCCATCCTGCAACTGGTGTGTGTCAAAACTTTTGGTATACATTTGATGTTCCAAAAAGCATCAGAATGGTATAGCTTTTCTGTCTATTGTAATACTCGCATGACACCAGAATTAGGCTTTATGATTTGCTTTGGGCATAGTTAAACTTCCTTTCTGTCCACCAGAGTCAAGCTGTAATTTTCACCC
Source organism: Fregata magnificens (assembly GCA_013389945.1). Lineage (NCBI taxonomy): Eukaryota > Metazoa > Chordata > Aves > Suliformes > Fregatidae > Fregata > Fregata magnificens. The sequence continues at coordinate 122,202 of WAAD01021094.1, read as the reverse complement.
ATGACTGAGTGATTAGGACAGTGCATGTTTTTCCACTTTTCCTAAACTAGAGCAGTGAGCAGGTAGGTTGAGAAGATTATGTTCAAATTGTGACTGAAACCCAGGTCATGTACTTTCCCAGAGGAGAAATCTAGCCCTCTAGTAAGCCACAGATGAATACAAAGTTAGCAGAAGTCTCTTAAGGATCCTTGATCACATGATATCAGCAGAGAGAAAATGTTCCACTTTAGCCCTCTTTTTGATATCTGTTCAAAGAGAGGTCACTGATTGAGTCAGGACTGCTGTCCTCCATTCCCCACAACATGATAATAATTAAGGAAAGAAAAATGGTCCTCACAATATGACCTTCTCTGTGTTGTTTTAATAGTTATATCCTAATTAAACCACACTGCCCACATCTTGTCTCTTTTCCTGTGAGGCTAGGCCAGAGTTGATCTCAGCCTGAGGTGTTAGCTCTAGATAAAACCTTAGTGAAGAGTACAGCTTTCAACACAAGTAAATAGGTAAAGCTAGAAACTAGAAGTGAGCTCCAGGGAGAAACTTGGCCATTATGACTTCAGCACTGCAATGCCCAAAAGTTAGCTAGCCAAATCTGAAGAGACTCTACTGCCCTGTAGGGAGAATACGGTCAGTACCCTACACAGTGCCCTATATAGTCAGGTGCCTCAATTTAGGTTTCAGGATGACCAGACTGTTGAATACCAGGAATAAGGGGTTCATCCATAACTCTGTTTCTCACGCTGTCTGTATCACTGTGGGAGTAAGAGGATTGACTGAGATGCCAAAATCATGCTTTTGAGTACAGAGACAAAAAATTACTTTCTTTTAAATCACTCTTATGGCTAGTAACCACCTTTTGTATAATGAATTTGTTATCACAAGTGTACTTTGTTAGCACAGTAGCCTGTGCTGGGACCTGCTTTTACAGCTTTCCTGGATTGAAAGAAAGATTGCATCCATTGCTAAGATTTAGTAAAATCCCTAAAGTTTATCCCCATCATGTTAAACTGCTGAAGTTATTTTAATATTTTATTTATTCAGAAACTTTTTGGGCCAAATTTACACAGTTATGTTTTTATTTTCCTCTCAGCTTCCTATTAGTTTTGTTACAAATCTTTTGTTACAAATCTTTTGTTACAAATCAAAGAAAGCACACTTCACAGAGAGCTAGCCTAGTATTATCTTCTATAAAAAGAAAGGCCAAGGTAGATTTACTATTTCTTTGACTCTAGGACAATGCAACATTTAAAGTCAGCAAAGCTTTTCAATATTGCCTCATAAAAATAAGCTTGATGAAGTACTTAATATTTCTAGATTCTAAAGCCAAGTCTGACCTTTTTGATCTTCATGTAACTTTTACAGTATTTTCATGAAATCTAAATAAAAGGAGACACGGGGAAATGTTACTGTGTCCTCTAAAACATTGTTGATGTATTTCTTTTGGAGATACCAGAACATCTTGGTAAAAGTAGCAAAACATGAGCATAAAATGTCCAAGCTTCCAAGTATTGAGAAACATAAACACTGAACAAACAATCTACTGTTTCAGCTGTTGGTAGTTTATACTAAAGAAAGCTGTTCCACACTTAAGTGTAATTTCTTTTTGAATAGATCTTGTTCAAAAACGATCCCATTTGACTCTCTAGGCAACAGTAATGAGCTGATCGTGCTCAGCAGAAGATCCCTTCCTGCAGAAGGGACTTCTGTGCCTCCATAGTATCTCCCAGAGAGGCTTAGTGTCCTAAGAAGAATGTAGGAAGATGATGAGGAGGTAGACTCATCATTACACAAAACTATGTAAAGAAAAGTGGTCTGAAAACAGGTCCCAGCCACCAACTGATGGCCAGGGCTTAACACAACCAAAAAGCTGACCGTTGTGCTATAGAGTATAGCACACTGAACACAATCAGGTCTTAACATGCTCAGTTTGAATCGCCAGTGTCATTCCTGAAGGAGCTGGGGGTGCTGTATCAAGCTACAAGAACATTGCTGGTCCACAGCTCAGGATCAGTGCTGCCTTGCTGCGTTCTGCGCTCTGAAGCTGCACACAGCACAGGAGCTTACAGTTGGGGCAACATCTACTCCCCGAGCAGGTCTGTGGTAAAATCTCACATTTTAAATGTTATTTTATACACACACATATGCACACAAACAAACACATTTATTATAAATATGCACTATGCTCATTTCCACCTCATTGACTTTTTTTTAAAAAAGAATGGCTTTGGCTCTCTAATAAATGTGACTAATTGTTGTAAAATACTGCAACATTTTGAATACATGAGTAATGTAGAAAAAATAACAACAAATGTAATGCTGTTCAGCATAAGGGGGAGCAACTCTGTGTTCACTTGTCACAATGGCTGGGCTGGCCACCAGTCTCGTTGGGGTTAGGAACAGTAACAGATCTCATTTCTCTTCTTTCTTGGCCCAAACTTTCTTTTACTCTGTTTCATCTCTCTAACTTTGAGAACTTAACAGAAAAATGTCTTTACTACAGCTGTGACTGAGCCCATAGAATGCTATCTTTGATTTTCCTTCATTTGAGATTTAGGGCTGATCCTGATAGACACCGGAAATGAATTTCACAAAAGTTGCTTCAAAAACCCTTCAAAAGGCTTTACCTTCCACAGGATCACACCTTTCATGCCCAAACTTTGAAAAGAAATGCCTTCTTCCTAAAAGTCTCCTCCAGACCATTTTTACACTTTTTTTCATTAGCAATGAGCTCATTTCCTGTCTAGTGAAAGCTTTGAACCTTTTGCAGTACACATTACAGGACCAGTTTCAGTTTTCCCACCAGCTCAGCAAAGAGGTGATGTGTTGTTGGGAGCCACAGGTACAGCCCATGAGAGAGACTGTGAATCAGAGCTCTGCTCCCTGTCATCTGTGTAAGCAGTGCAAAGGCTAGGGAGGGGGGAGATTAAGCCAGGATACTCAGGCCCTGATTTAGTTCTAATATTTTTATAGGTTTCATGCTAGTAACTTATATAATAAAATGTTTATGCTTCAGTATTTATGTGTGTTATGTCAGCTAAATTAAATGGTCCAATAGATCTAGCTTAAAATACATAAGCACAACACAGCATGATGAAATAATGTCCTATTCTAAACTGTCTGATGTCAGCTTGATGTGGTAGCCTTCACAAAGTAATTACTTCATCCTTTGCTATATGAAATTTCTGACGTGTCACTTGAGCATACATGCCTTACTTGTATGTCTTTTGAAAGACATTATACTTATCACATAAAATAGAGACATTCAAAATGACACAGAAGAGCTTAAATAAAAATGTTTAAAAGGGCTAGGGTCAAAAGATAAACAGGATTGTAGTTCTACATGCTAAAAAATGTAATGGATATCAGCATTCTACTTTATTATAGCGAAATACTGGTATCTAGGGCATTTGCACAGGGCTGACAGAGCTGACACAGGACTCAAGGTATATCTGCCCCTTGCTAGATCAAGAACTGGATGCCAGACCATTACCTAAGAGGACAGCAGAAAGCTACTTTAGGTATCTAAAGATCTTTGCTACAGTTAAGTGCAGTGAAACTCACTTCCTTTATCTGCTCCAAATTTGTATTCCAGAGGCAACAGCAAGCAAGAACAAAGTAAAATAACAATAGCTAAACAAAGAAACAAACAATGATAGTTCCAGGGAGACAAAAAATACTATCTTTAAAAAAAAAAAAAAAGCAAAACTAAAAAAGAAATTAACAAATAAACAAACAACAACAACAAAACCCCCAAAACAGAAACAAGTTTGAAGACTACATATCTTAGTTTTAAGACTAGAATAAGAACCAGCTTATCCTGCTGCTGCCAGGGTAATATGTAAAGCACAGAAGGACTTCCCTGGATTTCCTGAGTTTCTGGAGAGGACTGCTGTGACTGCTGAGCTGTTTACAGCAGATATATTTCAGACCAATCCCACTTAAGTCCAATTTTTGAGCACTTTTAAATCTTTAGAATAAAAGACAATGAAGTAGAACATATGAATACTAAGATGCTGTATGGAATATATGTATGAATATTATTGTGAGCTAGAGAAAACTAGTGGTTTGAATATAATAAGATTAGCTGGGAATTCTTAGGTAAGTTTGTGCAAAAAGTTTTGTTTCTCTTTCTTTAAGAAATTAAGGATTTCTTTCAATCAATTTCTTCTCTGTAAAGTAATACTAATTTATGCAACAGAAACAGAGGGAAAGGTTTTTCCTATGGAAAAAATGTAAAATTCATTTATCTATAGAATCACAGAACCAGTCACAGAGTTGTTGAGGTTGGAAAGGACCTCTCAACACTGACTAGTCTAACCCCCTGCTCAATGCAGAGCAGGTTGCTCAGTGCCATGTCCAGTTAGGATTTGTATATCGCCAAGGTTGGAGACTACACAGCCTCTCCGGGCAATGTCTTCCAGTGTTGGATCACTCTCACATCTCATTAGGTTGAGATTATGAACACTCATTATGATCACTCTCATTATTTTTAAATGAAATTTACTGTATTTCAATTTGTGCCCTTTGCCTCTTGTCCTCTCACTGGGCACCATCAAGAAGAATCTGACCCTCTCTTTCTCATTCCCTCCCATCAGGTATTTATACGCATCACCCAGATCCCTCCAAGCCTTGTCTTCTCCAGGCTGAGCAACCCCAGCTCTCTCAGCCTCTCCTCATATGAGAAATCCTCCAACCCTTTAATTATCTTTATGGCCCATCACTGGACTTGGTCCAGTAAGTCTACATCTTACTTATACTGGGGAGCACAGAACTGGACCCAGCACACCAGACGTGTCTCACCAGGGCTGAGTAGAGTAGAAGGATCACCAACTCCAACCTGCTGAAAACACTCGTTCTAAAGTACCCCAGGATGGTGTTGGCAGTCAGTATTAAAATACTATTTTCATTTTCCAGGTACTTATTGGTATTTTTGCCATATCGCTGTCTTTTAACTTTCCTGCTGTATTAATAAGCTAATGGGCATACAAGGGAAAGAAAAATGCTGTAATGAAAACAGCTTCTATCCATAGAAGACCACAGATAATGGACTATATACATTTGTGAATTAAGCTATAGTAGAAATAGGAAGGGTTTATATGGGCAAAACTAGTTGTTGACAGGTGTTGTGAGACAGTATTATGGACAAAAAGCATTACTAGCAAAGAGTAAGTGGAATCATAAATTATTACTATATCTGATCTTGATTGTATAAATTTTAGCTTGACATCCCTATCCACTCCATCTTTCATCTGCATAGTATGAATTTATATTCCAGTCATATAGCTGTGACATTACTATTTTTGAAGAAAGAGAGACTTATTGGTTCTGCCTTCTCTTTTTGAGTTGTCTTTTCATTTTAAGAAAACATGAAGAGATGTAAGTAAAGTGTCTCTCTTCCTGATTTTTTGAAAAACATTATAGCAAATATCACAAAATTCACTGTAACAATGTACTCATACATTAACAATTCTATTTGGCTTACTACGAATTTTTTCTTAAGACACAAAACACGTTTCTTCTTAATCCTAAGAGGTGAACAGATTGTAGTTATCATATCAAAGCATTAAGACCAATTATTTTAATATAGGATTTGTGGCTTAGGGTTTTTTCTCCTCTTATTTTGCTGGTTTTTTTTTTCTTAATGGCTCTTCATCTTTAATTTTGCTATGCTTGTGTAGCGGTTTAACCCCAGCCGGCAACTAAGCACCACACAGCCGCTCACTCACTCCCCCGCAGTGGGATGGGGGAGAGAATCGGAAGAGTAAAAGTGAGAACTCGTGGGTTGAGACAAAGACAGTTTCACAGGGAAAGTAAGAGTCGCGCAAGCAAGCAAAGCAAAACAAGGCATTCATTCACTACTTCCCATCGGCAGGCAGGTGTTCAGCCATCTCCAGGAAAGCAGGGCTCCATCACACCTAACGGTTACTTGGGAAGACTAAACGCCATCACTCCAAACGTGTCCTCCCCTTCCTTCTTCTTCCCCCAGTTTTATATACTGGGCATGATGTCATATGGTATGGAATATCCCTTTGGTCAGTTGGGGTCAGCTGTCTTGGCTGTGTTCCCTCCCAGCTTCTTGTGCACCTGGCAGAGCATGGGAAGCTGAAAGAGTCCTTGGCTAGTGTAAGCACTACTTAGCAACAACTAAAACATCTCCGCATTATCATCAACACTGTTTTTAGCAAAAATCCAAAACATAGCCCCATACTAGCTACTATGAAGAAAATTAACTCTATCCCAGCCAAAACCAGCACAGCTTGTAGGTAATTGTAGCCACCTGTTTCATCAGATAAGAGAAATAAATGGAAAGCAGGTCCTGAAAAGAAGGGAGGATACACAAGGCAACACACAAGAAACTCCCACATCTTAAACCTTTCTGACTTGTCAGCAGCAGGGAGACAGAACTGGATGTACTGTAAGACATCATGGTAACTGAACCTGTAATAATCTTTTCCATTAGTCAGACTGCTCTCCTTCTCCATGAATCACCCTGCTCACTTGTTTTGTGTTCCTTTTTTTTTTTTTTTCCTATTGGGGCTGATCTGTCTAAGAACAAATACTGTGCTTTGCCATTTCCACCACCTCATAGACATACAGTCAGGTTAAACAAGAAGTGGACCAAGACATTCAAACAAGGTGCTTATAGAAATGTTTCACAGTCACAGTTTGCAGCTGGTGTACAGTGCAAATATAAAGCCAACTCTTGGGATTGAAAGATTTCCCCAGTGGATGTGTCTGTATACAAAAAGGAGACCTAATATCTTTACAGACCAATGTCCTCCTATAGTGCCTATCCTCACCTCACCTGTTTCTGAGGATCAGAACCAAAGAGATGAATTAGAAAGACTAAGCTGTATCAGAGAGCCTGAAAAAAGTACACTGAACTATATGCTGTAAAACAAACAAACATCCTACAAGTTCTGCCTTTTTGTTTTAATATAACTGTGGGTAAACCATGTATTCTACCACCACCAAAAATAAGTCACACTACCTTCTGCCTTACAACACAAGATTCTGCTGTATAATGTCTTTGCCTGTGTTCTCTCCCCTTACTTCTTTTTCCAGAGGGTTCTAATTGCCAGCCAATTAATACTGAATATAAGAATTAACCTAATAGCAAGATAATTTGTAAAGAGCTTTGAAATTCAGTGTAAAGCATTTAATAAAGCCAATGTTCTTTTCTCACTTACAAAAAAAACCCCCACATGATTCCCTCCAATTACTTTCCCTATGAGCAGTTCACTTTTTAAAGATTTTTTAATTATAGGTGTACAATGAAAATAAAATTAGCAGGTATTTTTAGGGAAAAGTAGTTGTAATGCATACCTTCTTAGTCTAAGTGACATCAGAGATTCCCTAGTGTTTGAAAACCTCTCACAGAAGATTTCTGAATTTGGCATTATATTATTACTGTTTTTACTGCTGTGAAAAGAAAAATTATTTCACTTTTCTTCTCTAGTCTCCTTTCAGTTGTTTTTCTGGAAATTATACTTCATGAGGATATTTACTAACTGTTGGAGAGAAACAAAACAAAACAAAACAAAATAAACCCTTTTCCAAGATTGTATTAATGATTTCATAATCATTCTGTTTCTTTTTCAGAAGAAACAAATGATTCATTTAAAGTTGATCCCACGCACAAATGGCTTTACTTATAAAACTCATATTATGGCTTCAGCCTCTTGGCATACAGTGATACAAGTCAGATTGTAACTGCATGTGCACATCTTTCCTGAAAAGCCTGCTCTGGATTTCATTCCACAAACCCTACAGATCTGAGTGTTCTATGTTCCTTGCAATAGTACTAAGTTTCCACATCAGCTTTGGGCCCCTTAGATATATTTTTAGCTTGGGGATCTCCCAGGGATTCCCAACTAAAACATAGTCCAAATTCAGAAAATTATTGAAATATTAATTTAATTATATATTTAAAAGCTGATTTGACTTTGCTTTAGTGATAATGAACATTAGTGCTAATAACGTTAGGTAGAGACACATGTAGTGAGCTCATTAGTTTACAAAACTGAAACAACAGGGCAACTCCAGCAGAGGAAAAAGGAGTGAATGGCTGAGGAGAGGACAGGAAAGCCTCTTGTTTCTGTTTTGCCTTCTGACTGCATGCAAGCAAGGTGCATTTTCCTGATAGAAGTTGTCCACTTGCGTAGCCATATTGCTCCTGGTACTCAGTTCTGCCTTGAACTTAAGTCTACCACCACCTTTTCTGCCAGTGAACATTAAATCTACCCAGTGAACATTAAATCTAATCCTCTTGCAACATGAGGAGGGAGATGATGCTATGATGTATTTTAGCTAAGTAACAAACTCACTGGGAAGATCTGCTGAGCAGATGGAAATTCTGCCCAGAGCATCCATGGATAATGATCACTCTTTAAGAATTAATTTTGCAGGTGACAGTGGCTAACAAACCTGAAGGAACCTGAAGAACATAGAACTGGGAAACCTGATGTATTCTACATTACTTTCTTTTTCCCAATGTTTCCATTACAGCAGAACCTGGAGTCCTTATGTAGAGTTTTGATCTGCCAGACTATGGAAAAAAGTAAAGCAATGACAATCTGCTGGTGGAATAGTGGTAAGAAGCCAGGACGGACCTTCAAATACTCAGACCAAGTTTGTTCAGCTTCTCAGATGAAAAGGTTTACTTGTGATCTCCAAAGGACTGGTAAAGCATAGTTCTTGCTTTTTCAAAGCATAGCTACTGAGCAATTTTAGCCGGACAGTCTTAACAAGATTGTTCAACAAGATGAATTCAAAAAGACTAGCAGAATGTACTCAAGGAGGATAACAGCCACAACACAACTGAATGCGTCATTCCCAGTGGGGAAAAATCAACCAGGCAGAAAATATATTAAGGGCGTAAAAAGATCGGAGGCATACTGTAAATTCATAAGGCAGTGTTGTTGTAAAGACAGATCTCACTTCAGGATGTGTGCTAGGAGGTCCTACATAGGACAAGAGAGGTAGCTACCTTTGCCCTGTTTACTGGTAGCATGGGGTCCCTAACTGGAGGATTCAGGCTCATTTTGTATACCTTCCTCTTAAGAATGATGCTGGCAAGCTGCAAAGTCCAGAGAGGAGAACTGGAGAAAATATGGAGATGCAAACTGTTTTAGGAAACATGACTTAGGAGAAAAAGTAGAAGTATTTAGTCCAAAAAAAAGAATGGGCTGGCTAGTAGAAAACATAACTGTCTTCCATTACTTAAAAAGCAGTTATAAAAAGGGAGATGAACATTTGTTCTTCACATACATAGGGGGAAAGACAAGAAGAAATCAGTAAAGACTTTAGGTTTAGAGCAGTAAAAATGTTCTAATGAAGAGTAATGAGGCACTTCAGCAGGCTACTGAAGGATGTGATGAACCATTCTTCACTGTTTTTAAGAACAGATTAGACAAAGCATATGGTAGTTTTACACGATCCAGCTTCAGTGCAATGGATTGAATGAAATGCCTTGAACTCTGGAGATTCTTTCTGACAACATATGTCTATGATCCTTTTCTCTTTTCGTGGTTACGCTGAAATGTACTTTCAAAACATCACAGTGATTACGCTTCTTTGAAAAAGGATAGTAGCAGTCAGTATACAATGTCAGGTTAATTTTGCAAATAACACAAGCTAAAGTATTCTCTTATACTTTTTCTGTAATACACTAAATGATTCCTTCATTTGCAGTATCTCGGGAAGGAAGGTTTTCAATACCATACATTCACCTAAGGCAAAGCTCCACTACAATGCCCTTTTTCTCCTCTTGACTGCAACAAGAAAGGATTTTAATCAAATATCCTTAAAAAGAGATCTGATGAGTAAAATGAATATATTTAAATATAGCTGAAGCAGGCATGATTAAGTGCATAAATAATTGAGGTTAAAAGTGGCTACAATAAAAGGTTGAGTAAAAATTAATTTTAGCATACGCTTTGTATAATACTGCATAAGCTACTCTTTTGTTTCGTTGCCTCTTTTTTGGGGCCTTAATTTTCAGTTAGTCACTGGCTTACATCTTATCTCACACCATAATGGCAGAAATTAATGGGATAAAAGTACTCCATTCAAAGACAAATTATCATTTCACTGATCTACTTCACTGAGTGCAAATTCCCTCTGCTCCCATTAAAAGCTTTAGAGCAGTAGAAAAATGCTAGTTAACTAAAATTGTGTTTCTTTTCTTAGACCATAAAATTTTCATTTATTCTGTCTGTAATACTCTTGTGTAAATACCGTAATTCTGAAGCCTTTCAGTATAGTGTGATACATATTTTGGCATTGTTGCATGTCTGGATTTCTTCCATGGTACTTTAATTTTGTGGTTCAGTAAGCAAAATGGAGTTCTCCTGAAGGGCCTGTGCTTAAAACAGTCAGGGGCGTGTTGCCTGCCGAAACAGTCAATCTTTCCCCTTGATGAGAGTGTCCATCCACTGTTTGTATGAACTGCATCTTTGTTTAAATTTGCATCAGTTCTTAGCAGCAACTTCCTTCAGGCAAATAACAAGTTGTAGTAGACAGCTAGACAAGGAAAAACATTTTCAGGATATGATACAAAAATGTGGTGTCCATTGGAATACAAGGGTTTTCAACATTTGGAGAGGAAGTTAGAATTCAAAAAAACACTGAGAGAGGTCTTCAGTTGTTTGAGGTTGAAGCTCCTCTAAAATGAGAAAAGAGATAATCTTTGTGTGTTGTTTAAGCTCGAAGGTAAAGATCAAGATTTCTTTTGAAGGAACAGAATATAGATTAACTATAATTTCCCAAATCCAGGAATTACAATTCCTTCTACTGTTAGGAGAAAAAAAAATGTTCCCCACTGTGATTAGAAGAGCTGAGTTCTTTGATAATGTTAATCCTTCAGATCAATCAATGAAATAAAGTCTTACTTAGTAAAGTTTTTACCAGTATACTGTATTATCCTTGCTTTCAAGAGAGCTTAAAGTTATGCACACTCCTCATGCATGCATGCACACGTAATAAGTACACACACACACACGTACAAATGGTCATTCATATGACTGTGTATTCAATATCTGAAAAACTATTCATTAGAAGTAGACTACAACTGTCAATGTAACACAGAACTTTGAACTAGAGAACAGAATTTTTCTGCCTCTTATTAACTATCCCAGAATATTCATTAACAAGGCCTACTATATGCAACTGCCATTTGTAAGTATTATAATGTATACCAGTAATTATAGGCTTCAGGGCAAAGCAAAATAAATCAACCAAAACACCAAAACAAGTAAAACCACCAACACTTCTCCCTCAAAAACCCAAACCAGAATATTTGCTAGAAGCATCATGAAATAAATAATTTTAAGTTTTAAGAAAAACATATATACATTCATCCTTCTAATTTTTACAAACAACTAATAAACAACTGATTTTCACCTGCTTGTAAGCTTCCTGCTAATTTTAAAAAGATTTATTTTTCTTCATACAATCCACCAAAATAATTAGATTTGAAGTTCTGGAATTTCAGTCCTGACTGGAAGAAAGATTTAATGTAAATCTTACAAATGAAGCCCAGAATTGCTCTGACTGCTAGAAGTTTAATTGGTTTCGGTGAACCTTTGCCTGAGTAATTCTCATATGACAATGAAGATAAGGCTTTAAGATGTTCCCTCCTGTGTAGCTAGAGCAATGGAGGATGTAGCACTGAACAAGGCTGGCAGAGCAAAACCAGGCTCAGAGCTTTTACCTTTTCTATGCAACTCATCTCAACCAAGGTGCCTTGGAAAGTCACTAAGTGAATTGCTAGGTCAGTAAAGAGAAAGTCAGTTTTAGCCCAGAGAAAAATCAGGATATTATTCAGGCATTCTTGGTGGCCCTGGAAATGTAACCGCTTATCATAAACAAGAGCTTCAGGTTAGGGAATTCTGTGGGAAAAAAGGAAAACCAGACGGTGTCTCAGTTGTTGCAGGCCCAACAGCAAAACAAAAAAAACATTGGACTAAGTCTATTTGCAATGAAGTTCTTTCATTCCTCCCCTACAAGTG
>WAAD01021094.1:36748-108442 GCA_013389945.1 Fregata magnificens | reverse complement strand
CTATGAAATGACAGAGTCATCGAGATAGTAGGTGACAAGGCCATTAAACTCTACTTAAAAACTGCTCCATACATGGACTGAAGTTGTCTGTACAGGGATGGGACTTGATATGGGATCTATGTTTGAGTTACAGATTGGTTTAGGTTTGTAGTAAATACAAGACCTTGGTTATGTTGCTGCTAGACAGATAATCAAAATAGAAAGAATCATTAAAGAAAAACCTTAGTTCAGTCACTTAAATAAGTAGTTGTGACAGTACATACAAGGAAAAGATCAAGTATGAAGTATGTTCGGTGGCAGATGTACTTTTGAAAAACAAAGCATGAATACAAATGAAAAATATCAAATTCAGATTGTGAAAGCAGAAATGAGTCAGATTTGGAAGGTTAAAGTTGCAGTCTAAAAATGAACTTCTCAAAAAGTTAAGGAATGTTCTTATCTTGGGGGTTGATTTCTCACACACACACTCATTTAGAGGAATATCTCAAGAAAATGCTTTAATGTTAATTAATTTTGTCAGACTGAAAGATTGTTCAATCTGGGTTCTGTTAAATTTATGGATCATTAGTCTCTTATCTTTTCATTATGGTCTCCTGAGAGGAACCATCATAAAGTTAAATGAACACAGTAGGAAATTATTACAAACCTCCTTTCCCTTTCACCCTACCTCCCTCACTGGAGGAGACAGGGTATCAGTGCATTCATTCTATGCAACAAATGATAAATATCTTACATGATTTAAAGGCTCTAAGGATCTGATTTATTTTGTCATTTTATAAGTGCTGTGATTAATGAGAAAAATGTAATGTACAGGTTTTCCCCAATACCAAAAGTACCAAGCACACATTAAAGATTGGCTGCCAATGCTTAAATAGAAGACCAAAAAAGGCAGATGTTTGAAAGGAAAAAAGTTAACGATTTGTTGCACTCCAATAAATGAAACTTAACACCCTCCCGCCCCAATTTCACAGCTAAAACTAAAGATTTGTGCACACAAACAAAATGTTTGTACCCAGAAATATATATTCCACTCTTTAGCCCTGAGCTTATTTTTATGACTAACTGAAAGACCATTCAGTACTTCAGAGAAGTACAGAAGTACAACAGTAATAAAATAATCACAAAATCCATTTCTTGTAAATCATACTGCCAGAAAATAAACTCTAAGAAAGAGTGATCATTCGTAGACTAAAATAAGCCCACAGCACTTCTTGTAAATTTTGCAATACACAACTTCTATTCGCCCTAGGAAAAGTAGCTTTTTAAAATGCAGAGCTCAATTTTCTTTGGAATCACATTTTGACTTACTAGACTCTTCAGCTGTGTTCATCAGAACTATGTTTCAGGGTTTTATTTGTTTGCTTGCTTGTTTCCATTTTTGTTTGCATATCTTCCCTGCTTTAAAATATATTAAAAGTATCTAAAAACAGAGGGACAGAAAAGGAAGTGTTTGGCGCACAAAAGATTCAGTGTCCTGAATGTTTGTGCCTCTGCACTTTATCTCCTGCAAACAGTTGCCTCCTTGGCATGAGGTATAATTCACTAAAATAAAAGGATACAAAGTGCAGCTGCTAGTAATAAGGAGAAGAAAGCAATTAAGTGTTCACAAATGTAATTTGAAAGGTCCGTGACGCACGAAAGGGATTTATATTTAATACTGAACCAAACAGACATACTTGACTGTTGGATAAAAGTTACGGTATTTTCTAGTCTTTATTTTTTCTCTGTTTAGCAGATGGGATGGGAGAAAATTCAATTTCACTCATTGTCCCAGAGATTTCAACACTGAGATCAGCAAGAGTCATGTGGTACCTGATAAGCTGGCCAACGGTTTTCATGTTCATTTGGTGCAGCTTGTGGCAAGATACTGCCATCAGAAGCCATTACTAAAAGCAAAACTCAGCAGTCATTTTAATCAGACATTGGCAAAGTCAGCAGCAAGTGTGCTAAGTGGATATATTATTTCTGAAATCTGCCACTGTGATTTTAGTAGTGTTCTTGAAGGGAAATGACATGATACTATGTAAAATCAGTAATGACAGAATCAAGTACTTCTTTGGATGGATGTCACACTTGATTGTATAAAGACACTGGCCATTGCTTATTCGACAATAGCTGTGGTTAATGACTCACATGATGTGCAGATAAAGTGAGCACCTGCTGACCTTAAGCTATAAAGAGAATGCACAGTTTAAAAAACAGAATATGATTCTGATCTCTGGTTGTTTTCATGCCTACAGAGTCTTACTAATGTAATTTTTTCTGACTTCCTCTATACAACTGAAGGCAGAAAGAGACCTCAGGCACATGGAAGTCTGCAGAGAAACATGGAATAGTGCCTTCCTTCCCCATGCGGCAATCCTTTCCAGTCTTAGGAGTTATTTAATACATTTCTTTAATATAAGGGGAGAAGCAAAGTTTTCCAACTTCTTGAGACAACTAGCTGGCAAAATCCTCTCTTGTGCCACAACTTAAGCTTGAATTCCATTTTACTTAGATAAGTAAGAGTTAAACTCTGATGAATGTAGCTGCAGCAGTTTTGGATGATACTGTGCCTGTGATCTGGCCATTTGCTATCAGCCAATACATGTAGTTATCTACTTCAGCGCCTCAAGTCCACCCTTCTAGTTTAAACTACCTTCTGCAATAGTCCACACAAAGCCACACGACATGACCCTGAAATGACAGAGCAACAGCCACACATTCAGACTGACATTAATGGACAAACTAAATCAACAATTAAATTAGTTGAAATACTAAGTAAATAAAACTTGAGAAATATTTTGTTCACACTGAGTTGATTTAAGCCAGGAGCTGGCTGAAAGGACCTTTACAGATAAGAGATTTAGCCCTGCTAGTGATCTATTGGTTCTTGGTACCCCACTTCTTTAGTTTCATTTTTGCCCCTAACTCATTAGAGTTTGTAAGTATGGTGCAAACATAAGAAAATATCAAAAGGAAATGTCTCACTGCACTGGAGTCTTTCACAAAACTACAAAGCAGCAAAGGCTGTTGAATTCAGAAAAGGAGACTGTCCTCAGGATCCAGGAAATGCCTGTAAATATGAAAATGATGTGGCTGGCTCCTGTTACAATCTACCTGCTGCTCCAGCTGCAGAGGCCTGAGAGACAAGAGAAGGTAGCTTCCCTCCACTTGTGAGCTAGTAGCTGGTTTCTTTAGTTCATATTCACTTCACCTAACTTAGGTGCAGGATTGAGCCAAAAGCGAGGAAAAATGTAAAGGGGCATAAATCATCTACTCCAAATGTCTATCTCTCTTCATTCCTCTAAGGCTCTCACCAACTTAGGACAACTGGGATCTTATTTTAGATAGCTCAAGAAGATGATGAAAGACCCTAATATCTGCTTATTCCTCTGGCACAAAGACTGATGAAATTTTTGTTTTGGAGATGTCAGGCAAGAAAATGAATTGAAGGAAATATTCTTGGGCAGATTTAAAACAGACCTCTAGCTGGTTCCCAGTTTTGTGAAGGATACACGTTGGTTCAGGAGCATTTGTAATTGAAGATATGGTCAAAACTTCCTACTCAAATAATTTCTCTGAAAGAATTAGTGAACTGGAAGGCATTTCTACATGCTCAATATACACATCTTTCATAAAGACTGAACAATGCTTTATTGCTCTATATTTAACTTCTAATTAATATAGAAATTAGAAATTTGCAAAAATGATATTATATTAAATGATGACCACCCAAAAGACATGAGCAATCCTAAAATAATTTGTCCTAAGTTCTTCTTGTCTGCCAACTGTGTTTTTCAACAGTATTCCTCTTCAGCATCTTTTAATATTTGTTTCAGAAACTTTAATAAGTTGCAATAAAAACTACTGACAATTATTAAAATAAAAATTAAAATCTTGAGAACAGTCATCGCTAGCTTTAGGGAAACTTATGGTTGGCAGATTTAATTGTCACTTTGTTTTCAGCCATAAACCATGCTTGTCCTTGTGCAGGATCCCCTTTCTCTCAATCCCTTTCTCATTCATTCTTTCTCTCTTTCCTCCTACATATTGAATGTATTTCAGTGTGTATGTATATTTAAAGATATACTTACAGGATCTATTCCATATTTGAGCTAATCAACAGGGCAACACTTACCTCCAGATATTAGCAGAAAAGTCATAAAAGTTGAAGAAAACACCTCCAATGACACTAGACTTTCAAAAATTACTTAATAAATTGATAATGAAATATAATGAACACATAAAGAGTAAAGTCATGTACTACTGTGGTATGAAATACATGCAAATGATTAAAATGTAGGTACAGAATGAAATAAAAAACATGTAAAAATTAAGAAAGGCTTTTTAAGGCAGAAATCTTGCCTAGCTTAGCTATGTTCAATGACCAATCTTTAAGAAGTAGTAGGATCTCTGCCTGAACACAGGTTCATGGGCAGAATACTGTAATTATTATTTCATTGTTTTACTGGGTTTTTTTTAAAATTCTTAATGAAATATTTTTATTTTAATTAATAACAAACTTGATATAAATAATGTAAACACAAGAAGGTGTAAAGTATGCTTATTGGCTGATAGGCCAATCAAGTCCTCTCTGCCCCACTTGTCTTACTTTTCTTGATTGGTCATCAGATTACTGCTTAGCCTAACAAATGCTAAGATGATATGAACTAGCTGTAGCAGCTATTGACACATACGAAACTACTGCTCTGTTCCTATCCTATCCTATCTCAACTATATCATGTTCTCTATTACAGACTTCTCCTGTATTATCTTATGCTGTTACTTTATACACATCTATGGAAGAACTTATGACAAAATGAGAAGCCTGCATAATGTGTGATTACCTTCTCCTTTGGAAAAGCCATTCTGCATGAGGCCTGTGCGGCACACCTCACCATTCACACCCCCTTCCAAGCACATACTACCTGCAGCTCCAGGCTATAGCAAATGGAGCCCAGAGAGGTAGACTGCAGGCTCGGACAAGCGGGATGTCCAGCTTAATGTGGGAGAAACATATTGCATCCCAGGGTGGGCCAGATTCCTCCCAGCTGTTCCTGTGGAGTAGTACCATACCCCTCCAGCAATTTGACTGAAATACCATGTGTCAGCTTAGTCACATTTGGAAGATGATTTAGCAAGGCTTAAAAAATCTCTATGCTCTGTGTAAGCTACTTGGCCATTTCAGCATTGCCACTAGTTCTACGTTATACATTTTTTTAACAGCTCCCCCAGGCTTAGCAATGCCCAGTGGCTTTACATCAAATCTTCCATGGAGAAAAATATTTACTCAACATAGTGTTACATAAAGATGCGAATGCTCCAGAAGTCTCCTGATATTTCCCAAGCTATTTATCACACAGCTACATTCCTCTTCCCCCTTTGAATACATATAAGAAAGCTCAGACAGGTAACAAATAAATCGTAAAAAGTATACTTGAGCATTCAGCCATACTGGTTCAGACCAAAGGTACACCAAGCCTAGCACTTTGTCTCCAAAGCCGGTGAGTAACAACTGCTTAGGGAAAGCACACAGGAACATGACAATAAAGGGAAGCTTCCCAGTCAGATCCCCTTTCTAGAAACCTCAGATGGTTACAAGACTTTGCCAGCAAAGCAAATGACCCAACAGTCTCCCAAAATATCACATGAATTTTGTTCAGCTACAACAGAAGCTGCTGTTATTTGGAACCGATGGGGTGAGAGGGCCTGACCATGCGGGTCTCTTGCTGTAGGAGACAGACCCTGGGAGCAGGGGCAGTCAGCCACCCTGCCTGTACGAGCGACCAGAAGTGAGAGTTACCCTTAGATTCCATTAACAGGGCAACACTGGCCAAACTTAATCAGGAATCGCTATACATCCCAGGTGTCGGTATTCCCTTCACAGTTAAGCCTTTACAAAACTGTTATGATCGTTGCTATCTATCAATGACGGCTCTATTTGATGTAGGTGCCCAGGAGCTGGCAGCAGGGAGTTGCAGGGCGGCCTCTGTGAGGAGAGGCCAGGGCCGCCCCGTGCTGGACACAGCCGGTTCCAGCCGGCTCCAGCCGACCCACCGCAGGGCACAGTTGAGCTCAGCAGCCAAGATGGTGGTGCCTCTAGGAAAGCATATTTAAGAAAAGGCAAAAAACTTCTCACAGAGAGAGGAGAAGGGAACAAAAAGAGTGAGAAATAACAGCAAGGTCGGGAGCGGAGGAGGAGGAGGTAGAGCAGGAGCTGGAGCAGGTATTCACACTGCAGCCCATGAAGAGTCCATGCTGGAGCAGGGTAACAGTGTCAGAAGAAACTGCTGTGGACTCATGCTAACCCGCCCCATCCTCCCTGTGCTGCTTGGGCTGGGGGGTGGAGGAGTCCGAGTTCAGCTGGGCAGAGCGGGGAGGAAAGGTTTTGGTTTATATTTGTCTTTTTGTTTCTTAATACCCAAATCTATTTTGATTGCCAATACATTCAATTTTCCCAAAGTCGTCTGTTTTGCCCGCAACAGTAATTGGTAATCTATCTCCTCGTCTTTATCTCAGCTTCCCCTATCCCACTGAGGAAGGGGAGTGAGTGAGTGAGCAGCTGGGTGGACAGTTGGCTGCTAACCAGAGATAACCTGCCACAACAGAAGAGGTGGGAACTGGCAAAGAATACATAACGTCCGTCTGGTAGTCAGAAATATCTTGCAGTGTGTCTCAGGACACATCTTAGCTGCACTTCCTGAGAGATATAAAACATTTGTATTGGCTTTGTACACTTGAAAAAGCATGGCAATTGGTATACTCTCATCTTTCACTTGTTGTTGGTAGCATATCATCAGAAAGCAAGATAAGAAAATCTACTGAAATAACAAATTCTTTGAAAAATTAACTCAATTTGAAAAGAGCAACAACCCTATCTGCAAGTCAACAGCTACAAACCAGCACTGAAATATAATGTTGGGAAACTGGTTGTGCTGAAGCAACTCCTTGCATACATTGGAGGGTAATTGAACAGGGTCATATACACCTATTGTTCAAGTGAGAAATGTTACGAGTGTACAGAGCAGAAGATATTAAACTTCCTTAGAGGACAGCGTGCAGTATTAGACTAAGTTTGTCAAATTATGATTACACATAAATTACAGTGGCAACAAGGGGAGGACTAAATCTGCCAAGCTGAGATTAGCAACAAAAAATTCCTGTTAAATGTGTGCATGTGATGAGGATTTAATGACTGAATAAGTATTCTAAAGTTTTTAAGATATTCCCTACAAATAGCCAGATGATTTTTAAGGGATAGGTTCAGAGAGATTTAAAGTCTAAGATCAATATAATTCACACCACTAATGTTTGCCTAACACTGGTCAGGCACATTTATACTGAAAACAAAGTTTCATTTGAGTCTCTGTGGAATCAACTGTATTATGACCAGCGTATTATCAGTGGGTGAGTCATGCTTTTTTTGCTATTTACCTGATTTTGATTTTTACATACTCATTTGCTTGCAAAGGATTGACTTAGAAAAGGGACCAAGGAGCAACAAGGTTTGGAACAGCAACACAAGAGTCATCAGGAATACAAGTCTTTATGACTTGGCAGATGTTAATATCTTCAATAAATTTATTTAAAACTATATCTTTCTAATAGCAAAATTATGGACTAACCTAAAATACATCTGACCAGCTTTCAACATATGCACACTAACTACATGTCTGTAGAAGAAAAAAGTATATCGCCTTTGTTTGAATGTTTTTAACAAAACTTTACTCATCATATATTAAATTATCATGTCAGAAACTCTGGATAAGATCTTTCACTGTTATAAACCAGTAAAGCTTATTTTTCTTTTTCTTGTAATTACAATTTTCCATAATCCTGGAAAGAATAATTACTAATCACATGCAGTTGTTTCCCCTTGATAAATATGTTATTATTTTTCATCTCATATAACTTTGACTCTCTTCTTACTATTTCTGACAGTCAAAAAGACCATAATTACTGAAGCCATATCACATCTCCCAGAAATCGCTAGCAACAAAACAACTGACTTATTGACATATTTTCTGTTGGAAGTGCAAAAAAATTGAATAAAAGGAGGAAGTTATTACAGAACAAATTGCAGCCTGGATACGATCCCTGCAAAATCAAACAAATTTTAAAAGACAAAACATACCTTTGAAATTCTGGAGGAAAGCCATCAGTATTTTAAGTAGGATTAGTGTTCAAATATTCTAAGATAGTATCCCATCATATATTATTAAACATAGTATAAATACTTTAAAAATAATAACAAAAGAATTTCTTCATCTAAGTTGAGAACTGGGTAAAATTCTAGTTCTAGTATAAAAAATACTGATTAAAATTCATTCTGCAGGATTTTTTTTTTTTCATTTTCTGGGTTTGTATTGTCTAGAAACTATGTATCCTTCAGCTCATGATATCCTTTAAAATAGATTTCAGGATGGATCTTTTTACCATTCTTTTCTCTCTCGCAAACATCATTATTACCAGCATTCACTTAAATGACAGTTTTTATGAATTCTGCCTAGTTAAATACACGAGTTCAAGTTTGGCCTTCTGCTTTTGCCCACTGAAAATCTTCTATAGGCAAAGTATTTTGAATCACTGTATAAGTGCTCTGTCTTTTATGCTCTGAAAACCTCCTGCCTCTCCTTTTCCCTTCAGATTATTAAGAGAGGCAATCTTTTTTCATCATCTCTGGCTGGAATGAAAATGCAGAGGTTTAGATTTCAAAAGGCCTCCTATTGTAGACTTTTTGAGATTCAGCCATTAGTATTTTCCTGTTATTCAGTGTGAAACAGTGGTAGGCACTAAATGGGTTCTTTTATATCATGATTTAAGAGGAAGGTTTCAAAAAAGAAAATAGAGAATAATGTAAGGATATATACAGCCTTGACATGAAGAAAAAGCAAAGCAAAAAAAAAGGAGCTCTGGACAAACAGAAGTGACAAGTTCACATATGTTTTTTTCCCTGAAGCCAAATGTGACATGCAGGAACCAAAACTTAATAAAATTTCAGTGACTATGTTGATTAGAGTACAAGGATTTTTATTCACACTTCAGGCAGCACTCATTCTCAGCTCCTTCCGCAAATTATGCATATACAATTTATTTTTGAAAAATGTAATTTCATCCTACAATGGCAAGCTTCTTTTTTGTTGTTGGTCTTGTGCATGACAATAATCTCTGGTAAGTCTGAAAGATGAGAGAAAAAAAACATAAAACCTGTAGAGCCCATCTTCCATGGCAGAAAACACAAGGTTGAGCTCCACACGTAAAACAGTGAGACTCACACATACAAATCTGTATTTCCAAATGATTAGATTACTATTCCAGAACAAAGAATCCAAGATTTGGTTATATGAGTCAAATACAACAATACTTCTACAGGAAAGCAATCCTGCCTCTACCACCACTGAATCTCCACATAGCCTGTTCCCCTCACCAGTACCTAACACTCTCCACCCAACCCAGCCTGCCTTGCCTCCCTCTACAATTGTACATTATCAATGATATTTGTGTCAGTCTTCAGATCATGTGCCTATTCACCATGCATCAGTAACAAGCATGACGAATTTCAAACAATTTGATGGCATTTACTGTGTGTTCAACACATTTCTGTTTCTTCTCTATAGCTCAGCTGGAAACGTGTGCAAAGACCTGAGTCAAGGAGAAAACAGTACAGCAACAGTAAGATGTGCAATAATTTAATGTTTAGCTTGCTTTCCATTTTCATGACAAAAAGAACATTTCCTGCAAGGCATACACAAGACCTTTCAGAAGAAATTTTGGGTGACTGATTTGTTCTCCATGTCTTTGTCATACTAGGTTTCCACATGCCATTCTTTGGTTTTAGTTTAATTTTGGTTTTCAGGAGAAGTTTACAGATTATATAGGCTTCCATTAAAAATAGAAAGGAAAAGGAAAAAAAAAATTATATTGGAGATTTCAGATGCATTCTCATAGGTGGTACTAAAAATGAAAATGTGGCAATCTTGATTGTCTTGTCTTTTCTGAATGCCCTTTACTAGGGAGTGTCTACATTTATATCTCAGCCACCAACCATCATTAATAAATCATCAAAACTTGACAGAATCATACAATATCTCAAACTGGAAGGGACCCATAAGGATCATTGAATCCAACTCCCTGTCCTCACAGGACTACCTAACACTAAACTATATGACTAAGAGCATCGTCCAGACACTCCTTGAACTCTGACAGGCTTGGTGCCATGACCACTTCCCTGGTGAGCCTGTTCCAGTGACCGACCACCCTCTCAGGGAAGAACCTTTTCCTAATGTCCAGTCTGAACTTCCCCTGACGCAGCTTCATTCCATTTTCTTGTGTCCTGTCATCGGAGATGATAGATGATAGATGATAGAGAGAGAACAGCACCTCCCCATTCACTGTCCCCCTTGAGGAAGTTGTAGACTGCAATGAGGTCACCCCTCAGGCTTTTCTTCTCCAAGCTGAACAAGCCAAGTGACCTCAGCCACTCCTCATAAGTTTTGCTCCGGAGACCTTTCATCATCTTGGTTGCTCTCCTCTGGACACAGTCTAATAGTTTGATGTCCTTCTTATATTGAGGCACCCAAAACTGCACACAGTACTCGAGGTGGGGCTGCACCAGTGCAGTGTAGAGTGGGACAATCACCTCCCTCAACCAGCTAGCTATGCTGTGGTTGATGCACCCCGGGACACGGTTGGCCCTTTTGGCTGCCAGGGCACACTGTTGACTCATATTCAATTTGCTATCAACCCAAATCCCCAGATCTCTTTCCACGGGGCAAATGGACTCAATCCTGAACAACCTAGACCTAAATCTCTAGGTTTAAAATTAATCTGAGGCAGTGACTTATCTCTTCCTCCCAAGCTCAGACAGCAGACATCCCACTCGCTTGAAAGCCAGTGGTTTGTATGGATACAATCTCACAAAAGTTTGACCAATTCTTCCCAACTTCTATCACCCAGAAGAGCGAAACAAATCTGCCAGCTGCAGAGCCTGGTGGTTCCTCCATTCTGGGACAGAGTGGCAGAGACACAAGGGCTCTGTGCAGCCCTGTTACCTCGTGCATGTAGGAGAGTACCTCGTATGCAGCAGCTTTGGTGTGGGGTAAGAAAAAGGGCCTTGAGGGCTTGGAAGACAGAATTATGTAGATTCACTGGCCCACATATATATATATAACAGACTTCTCCATGGTGCTTTCACACAGGAAGAGTCTGTTTTGTCACACAACTTACTCATAATATCAAGTTTTGCGCTAAAGGTTATTTTCATGTACTCTGAAGAGTTAGTTATTTCAAGCCTGCCATGTACTGGGACTATTTAATTGTACAGTTGAAACAGGAGCTACCAAATGACAAATGAAACCTAAAAATTGGTTATAAAACAAATATGCAGCAAAAGAAATTAACGGTTTCAGTGAAAGAAAAAGCAAGTTAAATTGATTTGAGGGATGTTTAAGATTTTAACTTTAATGTTTTTTAGGCCATTACTAGATAATTATTATTACGGTAAGTTTTCTATTTAATTGACAGGCACAAGAAAGACTCAGCACATACCAACCTGATTCGTGATTAAATTTTGGATTTAAAACAAATTCACTTGAAACATGAGAGATGTTGGACAAATCTCTTCTCAGCAATAATGTAAATAGAAGTGTTTATACAATATAAAATGTTAATTTTGGACACAGGCAAAGTATCCTACATGGCAAAATTGAAGCCTTCATCATGAAGAACATTCATCCAAAGTGACTGTTTGCTTTGGGAAACACTAGCTTTTCAATTTCTCTTTCTAAAACATAATTTGTATTGCCTAATATATTTCATATACTTTTTCCAGCTTGTGAGCCCAGGAAATAATTCAGATGCTCATTATTCCTTAAGTATTTTTATGATTAATTATACCTATATAGTAATGCAGCTCCACAGAGCCATTAAAAAAAATTGTGTGGGCATTTGTAAGAAAAAAAAAAAAAAGTACCTGAAGAGACATTCAGACCAGGCAGGTAAGAATTTTTGCACTAGAGACTCTAATAAAAATAAAGAAAATTTTCCCTCACATTTTTAATTCCCTGGTGTGCTGGTTTTGGCTGGGATAGAGTTTTCTTCATAGTAGCTAGTCTGGGGCTGTGTTTTGGATTTGTAATGAAAACAGTGTTGATAATACAGGGATGTTTTCATTACTGCTGAGCAGTGCTTACACAGCATCAAGGCCTTTTCTGCTTCTCACCCCACCCCACCAGCTACTAGGCTGGGGGTGCACAAGAAGTTGGGAGGGGACACAGTCGGGACAGCTGACCCCAACTGACTAAAGGGTTATTCCATACCGTATAACGTCATGCTCAGCATATAAAGCTGGGAGAAGAAGGAAGGGGGGATGTTTGGAGTGGTGGTGTTTGTCTTCCCAAGCAACCATTAGGCTTGATGGAGCCCTGCTTTCCTGGAGATGGCTGAACACCTGCCTGCTGATGGGAAGTAGTGAATGAATTCCTTGTTTTGCTTTGCTTGTGTGTGCGGCTTTTGCTTTACCTATTAAACTGCCTTTATCTCAACCCTTGAGTTTCCTCACTTTTACTCTTCCGATTCTCTCCCCCAACCCACTGCAGGGCAGTGAGTGAGCGTCTGTGTGGTGTTTAGTTGCCAGCTGGGGTTAAACCATGACACCTGGACAGTTCCTAATGGTACAATATCCTTACAATATTGGCAATATCCTTACATAAGAGATTTCTCTGACCTTTCTCTTTTCATCTTTAAGCATCAGAACTTGTAGTTAAAACAAAAAGGGAGACAAGGAGAAAAAAAACAAAGGCAGAAATGCACATAACAGGTAAGCCTCTACAGATGAAAATATTAAGGAATAAACTTTCACTGTTCTCCCAGAAAGGCTCACTCTTTGATGTCAGAGCACCTGCTATGATGGAGGTCTTCTTTGAAATGCTTAAGGTGACGTGGTTTTATCCAGCTTTGTAACAAGATCTTCTTGGAAAATGAGAGACATTGAAAGCTGATATTAGAGGTAATTCGGTAGGTGACCAGCTGGATTGTGCATCCAGACACTTGTACTAAAAAGAAACCAGCCATAGGAGACAAAAGGGCCAAACCGCTGCTTTTGGCAGCAATATCAGCTTCCACTGGCCTCTGGCACTGGAAGGTAAAACTGACTTTCTCTGCACTGTTCAGTAAAGGAAAATTATCCTGGATGTCAGTACTAAATACCATAATATTACATGTTAGAAATAGGTGTTAGACTGTTTTGTTAAGCAACCGAACTTACTATTTCCAATTAATCATTAGACTATTCTCCAGCAAAAAAGACTTGGAGAACTATTTTCAAAGTTAAGCAAAGCACAATGTTCCTTGTGCGTTTCACAAGAGTAGTCAGATGCTTAGAATTAAGCATGGCCTTTGTTGAAGTGGGGCCTTACTGAAGGTCGATTAGGTATGCGTAAAGACAAGCATATTTTCAGGACCATTCATTAAAACCCCACTTACTGAAAGATGTTCATTAATAAAGATGAAGAAAAAAAATCTTCTGGTATAGCAGAACACAAAGGAAAGGCACCACACTAGACAAGCATGGGGTGAGGGGGTGTATTCATAAAAGAAAGCTTCTGCATCAACTATATGTAAGACAAACTCAAAATCTCCAAATAATACTTTAAGAAGTTTAATCTTGGATGCAAGATCATGACAGTTACCTGCACCCAATATCTGAGGGTCACCTAATTGAAAATACTGAATAATAAATGTGCTATTAGATTATTTTATATTTATAGTGCCTTTTATTTGCAGATGGCAAATACTTTCAGACCTTTATTTAATTTCACAATAAAGTAAGGAGTAAGACTGGCATTTATCAGTAAGATTGATATTTGATGAATACGTAAGGCAAATGTATCACGTCATTAGGTTTTGCATAGTCCAAACTTGAATTGAGATACATAATTTAAAGGGGATATTCCCTAGAAATAATGTTTTGATTTTCTGAATAATCTCTTTTTCTGTGGCTATATGACATCAGTAAAATGTGTTATTATTAATTATTGTAATAGCTATGTTTGTTAATTGTTTGTTGGCTTTTAATAACATGCTATAATATATTGTTGCTATACATATTTTTCATTTTCTCACAAGCTGTTTTTGTATGTTATCTGGCATTATCTTTTAAAATCTTAATATAATAAATGCATCTTTTGTCATCTTAGTAATAATGACTATTCAAAACAAAACATTCTGAGGTATTTTGTAATCATATATACTGAATACTTAGAAGGATATCAAAAACAAAGTGCTGCAGAATACTTATAGGCAGATCACAGTTACACATGTAAATACAGCAACTAAATGTTGGTGCTTAGTAAAGTATCTAATTACGGAATACGTACGTACTGCACTTGGATACTTAAAAGATTATCATATCTCTCAGACAATCTGTTTACTTGTTTTCCTGTTTGCAATACATATTCAAGTAATTCAGTTTTTATTCATCTTTAGGCTCTACAACTGATTAAAATGGTGTAGAGTGCAGATATCTCATGTTCCAAGCACTTGCCAGATTTTAGGAAAGCAACTCAAAAGCTTAGTTTCAAAGAAGCATCCATTTTTTAAGTCAGATTCTTGCACTATGCTTAGCCAAATCTAATAGAGAAATACCTTATCCTTTCTCACGCCTGGGCTACATTGTAAATGTTGTATTAGTATTGGAGGGAAAAAGATAACTGACTTACATTTTGCTATGGGTTTAAATGGGAAAAGATGCTTTGTCTTGCTGAGGATTTTCTAGTTCTTACTTCTCTACATAAAGGTGGATTTGATCGAGGTCACTCATACAACCTCTTTGGACAGAGAGACAGAATGCTATACAACCTTATTGAACTTCAAGCAATTACATCAGCTTTCAACCCAAAGGTACCTCATATCACGAGACAGATTCTACTCTGCCTAGTGCTTATTTATTTACTGTAGAAATGAATATTGAAAAATGGGAGCGGGTTTAGAGCAATTTAAGGAGCTCAATACATTCATTTTGTAAAAGAAATTGAAGCAGTGACAGAACTCCAAATGTAGACAGAAAAAGAACACTTCAAACTGTAGAAGGAGAACACAGTATATTGACTAGAATTAGGAAGAAACCTTCTTAAAATAAGGCACAGTGATTCTAAAAAAAATATTTGAAGGTAAATTAATTGTTGACACTTCTTGAGAAACATGGTAACTTATCTATCACTGAATCTTTAAATCAGGACTAGAAAACTTTCTTTATAGTATGAGGAAGAAATCCTTTGTCTCTTGAAATTACTTGGAAATGTAGCCATTGACATAAAGGGTCAATATTTATTATTATAAGTGTTGAGCTGTATCTCAAAAAAGGTACAAGCCAGCTCTGAGGTGAACCAGACTAAGACAGAGGAGAAAGGCCTGTGAAGGTCAGCAAGTGGCAGCACAGGGGCAAGAGTCCATGCCAACCTGAGCACTGCTATTTTGGAAGAAAATGCTATATCCCTCTGCATGTTTCCTCTCTTGCCTCCCTGTCCTTGCCTCCCTGAGTGTTGAATAATTTCATGCCTCCTAAAGACTTGCTGTCACTAGTCCATTAGAAGGCTGACTGAAGAGTTCTGCTAAGCAGTTTAACTGCATTTATCTTATGTTAAAGACTTACCCAGCAGCCTGTAGTTTAACCTGCAAAAATACTGACAAGAACTTTGCTCTCCCTGCAGTTACTTTGGATTATAAGCAGGGTCTCACTAATTAACAAAATTCTACAGCCCAGACAAAGAACATGACAAAGAATGAGGGACCTGTCCTTGTGAGTTGACATGACTACCTCGTAGGGTGATCAGGAATTTCCAACATCAGATTATTTTCCCAATCAATAATGCATCAAGTGTATTTCTTTTGTCAGACAAATATTGATCTAGTTATATCTGATTTTGAAGATCTGCTCCTTTAAACTTCACGGACTGAAATCAGAGAATCTGTGCTGAAAATTCTTTCTTTTCTCCCATAGACAAAAATAGATGGCTGAACTCCTGGTAAATCCATTAGTTGTAGTCCCTTAATTGCAACAGGTCTTTATTTGTACATTTTCTTTTTGATGAATATCTTAAGAGCTCA
The DNA here is from genome assembly GCA_013389945.1 of Fregata magnificens. Classification (NCBI taxonomy): domain Eukaryota; kingdom Metazoa; phylum Chordata; class Aves; order Suliformes; family Fregatidae; genus Fregata; species Fregata magnificens. Next base: position 92,356 of record WAAD01021094.1, on the reverse strand, counting down.
GATTAAGTTCTAACTAAATCCTATTAATGAGAATGCTGACTTCCTAGAGAAACAATGGGAAAAGCAGGCTGAGCACCAAACGTCATTCTGGTCATTTTTCATCCATGTTCAGTGATGACCTTGTTGACATCACAATTAATCTTTTCATTCTTCAGTGAAAGCATCGATAAAGTCTCAAGAGAATCCTTCATTATATGGCCCTCAGTACATGCACACCCAATCACACACTTATTTGTAATTGTTAGAGCACACTAGAAAGTTTAATTTGTATGAAAATACAAAAAAAAGTCCCTCTCCAACTTTCTTGTAGGCCCCCTTCAGGTGCTGGAAGTCTGCAATAAAGTCTTCCTGGAGCCTTCTCTTCTCCAGGATGAACAACCCTAACTCTTTCAGCCTGTCTTCATATGTCTTGAAATAACCATATTTACTCCCCAGAGGTATATGTGTCAAAAAGAGTTGAACTGTATGTAGTACCATCATGTTCTCAGAGCCAGGCTATGTTTGTTGTGCACAATCCTCCAGCAGCCAATTGCACAGAGGGATTATGAAAGCACACCGGTGTTGAGGGCAGGAAAAAACTGATCCCTCCAGTATCTCCAGCTCTCTTCTGGGCTTCTCCTTTGTCCTCAGTGTGCACTAAAAGGACCAGTATCCTTTTCCATAAACTCAGTCACTGTGCCTGGAGGTCTCCTAAGTAAAATTTATAAAGAACACAAGACCAAGTATGGTTTATTTCCCCAGAAATTGCAAAGTGGATTTCACTAAATAGACCCCTCAACAAAATATCCTCTAGGGGGATCAGCATCTGTGAAAACTGATATACAGGACAAAAAAAAAATCCTGGTTGAAAATAACAGAAATCTACTCAGTCAAAGCTTAACTGATGAAACTGAAGCAAAATTGGAACAGTAAATCATTGATAACCTTTGATATAATTGGATGAATTTGCATGGAAGTCATAGCAATTGCATCTGCTCATACCAAATCTCATTTTCTTCAAATGCTTTTCATAGCTGACATGTTAATTATTCGATTTCCAGTAGTGCACCTGGAAGCCCCAGTGTTCATCGTGCCAGATACTACACAAACTCAGGGGAGAATGATTGTCTTTAATATTCAGAGTGCTTCAAGTAGTTATTTACCAATAATCCTAATTACTATTTCCAAAAAATACACATCTTCCATTCATTGATAGAATATCACCTCTATCCACAAATATTATGATAGTAGTGTCATCAGTATTATGTACAACCAATCAATTATTTTCTTAGCATTCACTTTCCAATGTGTATCAGAAATCCCAAGATTCACAAAAACTGAAAAGAAATTAATGGAAAACATTGAGGGAAATTTCTAGTCTACTTTCAGAGTCGTCACTCATCCCACACTTAGGTATACCACAAATCTGACTTTATAAGCATACAGTAAACATGAAAGATAATTGTTGCCCATAATGAACTACTTTCTACACTGAGCTAGTATTCACTTTCAACATAAATTTACCAAAATTAAATTCCAATGATGCAATGCTGTACTCTTGATGATTTTATGCAGAAACAAAGATAAATTCTTTTTCGTTTTAGGTAGAAAAAATATATCCTCAGCCACTATCCTCATTCGTAACATCTGTGTGTCTTTATTGATGCAAGTGTAATAACTATTAAGGTGGTCCCCAAATGATACTCCATCTTTATATGTTGATTGGTATTCTCTATCAGGATGGGAAAAGCCTTCAACATCTGTATATAGCCAAGCTTCATTTGCAATACTTAAAATTATTATTTCTGGTTTGCTTGGCCTTTTTTTTTTTTAAACTTTAAGACTTCATTCTCAATCAAGGCAGTAGATAAAAAATTTGTTAGAAAGCTCTTCAGGCTTTTACAGATTAGATTAATGCTCCTGAAGAAGTGTTACAAGAACGCTTTCTGATTGATTCTGATTCTGCCTTTGACACGGTCTCCCACGGCATTCTCCTGGAGAAGCTGGCAGCTCACGGCTTGGATGGGCATAGACTTTGCTGGGTAACAAACTGGCTGGATGGCCGAGCCCAGAGAGTGGTGGTGAATGGAGTGAAATCCAGTTGGCGGCTGGTCATGAGCGGTGTTCCCCAGGGCTCAGTTCTGGGGCCAGTCTTGTTTAACATCTTTATCAATGATCTGGATGAGGGGATTGAGTGCACCCTCAGCAAGTTTGCAGATGACACCAAGTTGGGCGGGAGTGTTGATCTGCTCGAGGGAAGGAAGGCTCTGCAGAGGGATCTGGATAGGCTGGATCGATGGGCCGAGGCCAACTGTATGAGGTTTAACAAGGCCAAGTGCCGGGTCCTGCACTTTGGCCACAACAACCCCGTGCAACGCTACAGGCTTGGGGAAGAGTGGCTGGAGAGCTGCCCGGCGGAAAAGGACCTGGGGGGTGCTGGTTGACAGCCGGCTGAACATGAGCCGGCAGTGTGCCCAGGTGGCCAAGAAAGCCAACAGCAACCTGGGTTGTATCAGGAATAGTGTGACCAGCAGGAGTAGGGAAGTGATCGTGCCCCTGTACTCGGCACTGGTGAGGCCGCACCTCGAGTACTGTGTTCAGTTTTGGGCCCCTCAGTACAAGAAGGACACTGAGGTGCTGGAGCGTGTCCAGAGAAGGGCAACGAAGCTGGTGAAGGGTCTAGAGCACAAGTCTTCTGAGGAGCGGCTGAGAGATCTGGGGCTGTTTAGTTTGGAGAAGAGGAGGCTGAGGGGAGACCTTATTGCTCTCTACAACTACCTGAGAGGAGGTTGTAGTGAAGCGGGTGTTGGACTCTTCTCCCAAGAAACTAGCAATAGGATGAGAGGGAATGGCCTCAAGTTGCGTCAGGGGAGGTTTAGACCGGACATCAGGAAGAATTTCTTTACTGAAAGAGTGGTTAGGCATTGGAACAGGCTGCCCAGAGAGGTGGTGGAGTCGTCAGCCCTGGAGGCGTTCAGAAAAGGTGTAGACGTGGCACTCCAGGGCCTAGTTTAGGAGTCATGGTGGTGTTAGTTGACGATTGGACTTGATGATCTTAGAGGTCTTTTCCAACCTTAATGATTCTATGATTCTATGATTCACCATCTTTCTTCTAATCTTTAAGCACTGACTGATCATCAGAAAAGGAAAAAAAAAGTTCTGAATAATATATTTGAGCAAACTTAACCCTCCTTCTACTTAAAAAAGTCTACCTCCCAGATTCTGTCCAACATTTACTTAAATAACATCTTTTTTTCTTTCTTTAATATGAAGTCTGATATATTCAAAATTACAAAAGAATTCCTCACCTGTGACTGGCCACTTATATAAATTTGAGCTTTTTTATTGTAAGAATTCATAATCATAAATTAAGTATATGCCAGTTCATATACATTGAAATTCTGCTTCTGCATTATTTACAATAACAATTCCGTTCAATCTCTTTCTTGTAGAAAGTATACATAAAGGAGAATTTAGCACAGTCAAAACAAAATTGGTAATTGGAAAACAGCAGTTTCTTGCAGTATTTTCCCAGATGTACTAAATAATAATTATTATTCTTCCTATATGGGCAATACATCTGTTTTTCACACAAGTCTGCTCTCTTGTTAGCAGAGGAACTTTTTAGAAATATATTTACAATTTTAAGTGCTGGTTTTCTGCAGAATCCATTTTTAGTTTTGAGACAGGATATTTTTTATTCTGAGTCAAATTAATTAGTTATAAATAATGGCATGAGAGAAAAAAAGCCTTATTATAGTAACCAAAAGGAAAGTACAATGATGATTTTCAAAGCTAAATGGAACAAAATTAATAACGGAGGTCTAAAAGCAGTTAGAAAAAAAAATATTTTAAAATGAAAACTAGAACTATACCAACATACAGTATACCAACATGCACCATGATCCAGTTAACATCAGTCCAACTGGTCATAAGTTCCTCACGTATGTTTTCTAGGCTTTTTAATAACTATTTCTGAACACAAATGCTTCAATAGTGATTTTTCGATCCTATGATTTTCAATGATATGTTCATCAAAAATGTCATAAATTCATAAATTACATAATTTGTGTGCACACACAAAAAAATATAAGGCTTATGAACACACCAAAGAGAACTAAGTGTCCTATTTGGTAAAAATCTTTTCAATCTCACAATCATGGGGCACAGATTTTGATACTCCCACAGTTTCAAAGGATTTCTGAGATTTGTGGTTGTTCATAACTGGAACTACTATTTATTAAGGCTTAAGGCAACTTAAGGATTCTCACATTCATCAGCACTTTCAGGTTCCCAGACGAGATTTCTGACAAACTCTTCAGAGTTTCACCCACCCACCATTTTATGAAACAAAGCAGGAGGCAACCACAGTGTATGATGGCAGATGCTCTCTGCTCCCTGGTGAGTAAGATTAGTGCTGCTTCACCTAATCTATAGTCTATAGTCACTTTATACTTCATTTTTATGGTAAATCCACCCTAAAACAATATCATATAAGAAAGGACTGCGCAGTGGTTAAAATTCTGATTTTCTGTCTATAGGCTCATCTAAAATTAAAGACACGACTTTTTTTCAGAGTTACTCTGAATTCTAAAAAGAGATGTGGTAGGAAACCAAAATACTGCTTTTACAGCAACTGTATGTCAATTCATTAATTATACCTGAATTAATATATGTTAATACACCTGCATGGCGTCAGAGCACAAAGATAACAAATAGTATGGCTGAAATTTCTGTATGGCAAATCAAAAGAAAAGATTTCACATAGCACACTTATATCTGCACCTCCAGATCTGCAAAACCACCAGAGACAACTTAGAAGTGATTTAGTACCACTGAGCTAAGCCTCCCTTCACTCCTGCTTTTTTCCTTCTGTGTCCCTCTTAGAAGTACATTTTACTGCAGTATGTGCCACTGGATGATGGATCACTGGACACTGAGCATATATTTATCATTTCAAGCTGATTTTAAACAATAACTGAATGAAACAAAAACACCATGTCTCCTTGAATTTCTTTGTTAGAGGAGGATATGATTTCATCCTTCCAAAAGTGTATATATGGAGAGACATTTAAAGATACATTTTCCAGGTCAAGCATGCTACCAGTTGTTGCCAGTCGGACATCAGAGTGTGCTTTTACTGGCCCGAAATTTTGATGAACCAAAAGGGGCTAACAGCAAGATCAGAAGATATAACAGGAGCTGTGTGGAAAGTGTTCAGTTCTATAAAGAAAACAAAAAGTTTCTAAAAGGAATTTTAGGGAATAAGGCTTATAGGCAACTAGTTTGATTCCTTGAAAATCCTAGCTAGTCTCAAAAAGATGATTTCTAACACTCATAAAGGGCAGGTTGTTGACTACTTTCCTAGTGTAAATGACAGAAATCTGCATGCTGAAAGCAACAACAGATTAGGCAGGACTAAATACTAAAAAATATACTGTTGTTAATAATCCCATACTATCAAGAAGATGGCTTAAATGGTTTATTGAGTCTTTTCCTTCTCCAGCTTCTATAGTTCACAATCTATTTTCTTCCTGTTTTCCTTGACTTTTTAAAGAATGCAACATAAATGTATTTCAGTCCCAAAGAGAAAGGGCAGTCTTGTGACCATAAAGGCTATGAAAACTTGCATATCATGATGAGGGGAGTGTGAAGATTCAGTTGAGACTTCCAACACCATCATGCCTTGTGCAGAGGGACAGCTTGGGACAGAAAATCCAGCACATCTCTGATCATTTTCCTTCTGAACATCAGAAAACACTTTTTACTGTGAAGGTGACCAAGCACTGGCACAGGTTGCCCGGGGAGGTTGTGGAGTCTACATCATTGGATATATTCAAAAGCCATCTGAACACACTCCTGGAAAACTGACTGTAGCTGGGCCTGCTTGATCAGGGGTGTTGAGCTAAAGGATCTCCAGAGGTCCCTTCCAACCTCAACCATTCTGTGGTTCTGTGATTATGTGACATCTGTATTCAGCTGACACTGACTTTGCACCAGGATTAGGTGCTGTAAGCCTTGTATCTGACAAATCTACCTTTCCTCCATCAATAAAGGAACAAAACTCTATCAGGAATATATTCTGGCTGTCACTTTCTATGTAACTTTTATATATTCACTCTCTATATTCAATATGTCATTTTAAATATGTAAATATGCCATTAATATTTCACAGCATAAACACAATCAGAGCCCCATTTCAACACCATTCAGTAGCAGAGTTCCCAAGTGTTCATCCGCTTCCTGGCCCACTAGGCTCAGATGCCTCTATATGAGTTAGAGGCTGTTATGTCCCTCCTACCTAAATCTTGTTTCATGGAAGCACATTAGAAAAAACTGCTGGCACCTCAGATACACAGATGTTGTTATATCAAGGTGACAGCTTTTTTTATGTCTTCAAACCACCAAAGAAAATATTTACCACCAAGGATAAATCACATAATAAGCTACAGTGCTTACTTGTAGTATCAAAACTTTCCTAGCAGGCTTAGTCAATTATTATTCTGCCCACTGATATATCACTAGAAATACAATCCGATATTATTTTTTATAAAGAAGTGATATTTAGCAATTGTAGCATGCACATGAAATCTGATTTTATTTTTATGCACATCTAAATTCTACTGCACAAAAAACCTGCAGTTAACTATTATTACAATACCTGTTGGCTATCTTTTTCCCTTTATTGATGTGCACTAAGCACTTCTCAGTGATGTTTCATAGTTTGCAGAACATATCTGAACTTAGCTGAGAAATTATTTCAAAAGTAGACTTCCACTGGGAATGTCAATGAGGTAAGGACATTTTTGACATATTATCTGCATTACTGAGCTTTATTTGATTTGCAAGATTAAAAGAGATTGAGTTGAAAGAAGCAGTGAGCTGCACCTTAATGGAACAATAACCTGACATCAGAGATGTGTGTGATTTGAAAGACTGAGTGGCAGCTGCTACAAGGAGATTATAAAATCAGAATCCAGGTTTCAACAGTGTACTCCAAGTCTTGGTGTGGAACACAAACCTGCAGTTCAGTTCAGGAATAATTTTAGCACATCAAACGTAATCTAGGCTGACTACTTTCTCGCTTCCATCTTTTTCTCTAATTAGATAATAATCAACAGCTTACATGACTGTCTGAAATATCCAGAGAGAATTATATTTTTTTCCTATTTGTGACAGCTCTATTTTTAGCCTATTCTTAAACTCACTGTCCTCATCATCTAGGGAATGATTCAGTGGGGTGAGGTCAAAAATGGCAATCCAGACACGTAGTTTCACTTCCTAGGAAAGGAAAGCAGAGAGAAATCACTTGAGTCAATTCTTTATTCCTACGCAGGGGATACATAGGAATATGAACCTACAGCTCTCTGGTTGGTCTGGTTCCTGGGTAATGTATCAGTTAGGGGATTCTTTTCTAGGTAAATGTATTCTCCTTCCCCTTTTTGTCTTCTTTTTGAAATAAATGTCTGACCTGGTTTTGACACTGACCTGTAGGACAGGTCTGGCAGCTGTGAGTATCTCTGACCATGAGGTATGCTCCTAACTGTCTGCATGATTGGAATAAGGCCATGCCTTAGCACTTCAGCATTTTCCAGTGACCAGTTAACACTTGCTAGCAACTGCCAGTTTCATTCTTAGGCACTTAGCTCCTCTTACATCATGTACAGAGAGCCCTGGCATTTAATTTGGGCTCGTGAATTCAGCTGCATGGCAGGATGACTAAAAGGAATTGAAATGTTCTCTCTTGCAAACCCTGAGCAGTGGCTTTTACCTCAGTGATAATGTAAGAGATATTCTGAAGTTCTTACAAAGGCTGAAGGTTGTAAAAGCATTCTGAAGGGCAAATCAGGATGCTTTCATATTTGGCCTGTGTTGGTTTGGGCAAGATAAGAGGATCGAGGGAAGGGACTTGGCTACAGACACTCACATTCACGTTCTCTGGCTGATAGCTTATCCAGAAGGGCTGTTTCCCTTTATAAATATGTCAGCTCATATTAAGAAAAAAATACATAATACAGAAGAATAAAAATAATCTTATATATGACAGGATGAAGAACTGGTGCTTATGTTTCTGTTGGAACATTGGATCATCCCAAAGATATTGTCGTACAGGGACACAGGAAAATGGAAGTTGTTAATTGTGCCTGTAAGTGTTATTTGCACTCTCCTTCCCTCCCAGTTATATGCCTAATTCAAGAAACGTTTTTCATGTACTCTGGAACTTTGAAAGGAGTAGATCAGTAAAACTGAAGTACCTATAAATGGCATTCTCATGGAGTGCAATTCTGCACCTTTGAAAATGAGTACGTTCTGTACCTTTAAAAATATGGCTGTATAGAGCCAGAATTGGTTTTGAAAATTTGAGTTATGTTTAGAGCGAACAGGTCAGAGGGCAACAAGGTAAAAAACTTCAAAGCTTCTGAAATATTGTTTTCAGCACAAAACCCTGTGTACTAGTCTTATTTCATTTCTACTACAATTCAAATCTATACTACAACATCCATATAGTGAAGCAAGTCTGGCTGTGAAGACAAATTATTTCTAAATCTGAAACCTTTTGTCTTCATCCATGTTGCTGATACATATGTAGGTCTGCATGATCAAACAGATGTGACAAGTGACACATTGTTATAAAGATGCCAGACAAAATCAGATGTAGGTGTCATCCCATTATAACCATATAATGGTGTGTTCTGTACACACCATTGGCGTTATTGAGGATGCTAACTGCATCCTTTTTTTGTAAGGAACAATTCCAAACACAGAGCTTTGGTAATAGCTAATTTATCATCAGTAACAAAACAAAAATCTTGTCTTATAAGCAAATAAAAACCAAGCCCTTGAAAATATTATAAGCCCAGAAAGCAAATTCAGAAGGTAATATAATAGAAAAAGGTAAATGTAATTTTTAGGGAAGGAAAATAAATTTTCACTTAATTACTATGCAAGTTTCCTTCCCTGTGGCCCAGTCTAAGTATATTCCTAGACACAGATAGGAGCATCACACAGAGCTTAACTAATCAAACTGAGAATAGTTAATCTTCTTGACTTGACAAGCTTAAAGCTATTCAATTCACTGTGGATTTGTGTACTATCAAATGCTTCTCAGAGGCAACATCCTATATATGAGATAATAATCACTTCCTGAGCTAAACAAGATAAATCATCACAAAGGTTTGTTGATTTCTTTTTTTAAAAATGTGAATTTTATTATGAATACTATGTGATCAAAGTAATTAAAGACTGATGAAAGTACAATAACCCACCATTTAGAAAGTGTTGTAATAGTCATGCAGTGCCTAGAATGGTCCACAGTCTTTAAAATGCCAATAGATCTGGTCAAATCATGGCATTTTTATAACCTGATCATTCAAAAATGTATTCTCAGCCCACACTATGGACACTATTTTTTCTGGAATCAAAACTCTGATATGAAGATGTTGAATAATTAATCTTTCATAATGCAATAATTATGTAACAAAGTATGTCACGTAGTGTCAAAATAAATATTTCAGTATCAGTCAGGAACAATATTACTTGGAAGAATTCTCTTTTTGGAAAATATTTGACAAAATAAAAAAAAGTATAATATTAAATCCAGTCTATAAATTCCTGTGTAATTTTTTTGCTTTTGGCAAAATAATATTTTTATAACAAAAATGCAGTGAAAATATTTGAGCCAAAATTAGAAATGAGTTATGAATGGAGAAAAGAGCTTTACATGTTGCAATTACTGCATATATAGAACCTAATGAAGCTGTAAAAAGTATAGTGAATACTACAACTATTATTGCTGACCCAGCATTTTTACTACCAAGACTCCTGACCTTGCTCCAAATGCTGAACATGCCTCCATCTGGTACACACAGTGATAATACCACTGTCATCACAAATATTAGATCAATGGTCGTTCTCATGTGCCTGCGATCTAAAGGGTCTCATACTTTATCATTACGGGCAATGTTATACAGAATATTATAAGCTGCCTATCAAGTACCTAAGAGCATTTCTTTTTTGATATCAGATAATACAACATCAAATCTCTCCACCGATATCCTGGTTTAGTATAAATTCACTGAGATAGTTTATCTTCATCTTAATCATTATTTAAAGCAGTTTTCTGAGGCAGTTATGTTGTGCTGTGCTATGTTACTCACTCCCTGGGTCACTTAGTGTTGCATACGTTCCCTAGGATTTCTGTTCCCTGTGAATTTCACAGTCTTTCATATAAATATAAACTCATATTAAAATCAATTTAACTCTCATAAATCAAACTTTTCTTGGATTACCTATCAATATTCCAAATACAAATAAAAATAGGACTCTCTGCTAACCCATGACTATAATGGGTTCACATTCACGTTCAAACTCAAAAGTTGAAATTTGTATCAAAAGTAAACTTTTTAACATGAGGGGTAGTGTGGTCTGATAGTCTCCTTTTACTCCCTATCAAAATATTCAACCCATCAAAAATGTCTACAATATATTCTGCATTACTAGTTTTGGCTGAAGTAGAAATGGATACATTCTCATTATTAAAGCCTTAATATGCTCCTTTCTCCCAGACCAGTGATTGTTGGGTCATATAATGTTTCCTAAGTACTTGCAGAACTTTGGAGTTTGGCCATGAGAGCATGCTTTGTTTGTCTGGAAGGGATTGGGGATTCACAAGTTTAGGTCTAGAGCAATTAACTGAAGCCTTACAATGATAAATATGAAATGTTTTGTAGAACACACATATCTTATCCACATGCTTACGTAAAGAAAGATGAGCCCCCAAAAAAGGTTTTGCTACGCTAACCATGAAAAATCTCACTCATTCATATCAATATAAGGAGCCCTGAAAAAGGTTCAAAGATATGTTCTACCCCAGCAAGAAAAAGACATGCAGGAAAACTGCAGCTGATGCATTCTGTGTTACTACATAAGATAAAACTGTACATTTGACTAATCAAAACCTATTTTTATTGCTATATCAATGTGCATAAAGCAATTTTAACAAATGTTGTGTTTCAGTGCTTAACCAGGTGTTAACGCTGTAAAAATTTAAATATTTCAACTCTGCACCAACTATTTTAATGGACGAGGGATTAATATGACTTTCCTGTGTCCTGTATCCCTTTTTATTGTTAATATTTAAGTAACTACATAACTATAGAAAAACTAGGCTAATATTAATAAACTGAAATAGACCAAGGAATAAAACTGAAATTGGCATGGAAAAGACTACCAATGGGAAGAATGAATTCTTATGTATATATCTTCTGAAATAAAACAATTTAACTAGGTAAATAATGGGCTTCCATGTTATAGACACACACATTTAATTTTCCACACTAATCTAATCCTCTAGAGCTACTCTCGTGTGAAACACACATGGAAGTCTGGTGGTATACATCACACACCTGTTTGGAGCACAGCCTGCTTTCAGGTGCTTAGAAAGCATTTACTGTACAAATGGGTGTTACTGAAAAGTTAAAAAAATAAAAATAAGTATCTTCATTCTGATGATATCACGGTTTGGTATCAACATTTTGATACCAGCATCTCACAAGTTCTTCCAAAGACTACAAAGGCGTTGACTCCTTAGTATCCTAGTATCTTTATGTGATCATAAATCGGTGCATGTAGAGAGTGAGAAATCCTGATCACTGATGGATGGGCTTAGTAAGTACAGGGCAAAACTGCTGGCTTTTCCTGTAATCTCAGATCTACTATCCATGATATATATCTGAAATCATGCAGGTAAGTCTCTTCAATCATCTTGTTTATTCACAACAGTACATAGCACTTGGTTTTTTTACTAATGAAAGTCAAAGGCAATTACCATATTAATTTCTCTGGTCATCATGAGTCAGAAAAAAACCATCAATAAATAGAGAGGTTGTATAAAGAGAAACACAACTGAAGAAGTGGGAAAAAAAGAAAAATTGGGACAATTTTCATCTAGAAACGACAAGAAGAAAAATAAGAGAATGAAAGCAAATGAAATTAATAGTTCAGAGAAATTAGATGGGGTTTTGCTAAGTACCCTTTTTTCATGAAAGAAGAACACAAGGGGATTGTATAAAAATGAAAGGCTGAAACATCAATCTGGTAACAGAAAAACCTTTTCACCCGACAGCAATTAAACTATGAAGCCTCCTGCTGCAAGTTATTGCTGATGCTAATAGAACAGTCAGGTTCCAGAAAAGGATCAAACCCGTAAATGATGACATGGGTTATAGTAGAATAAAAACCTAAGCAGGAATTTTGCTAGACATGGTCTCATATACCAAAGCACAAAGTATCCTTCATCAAAATGGACAGCCTTTTATAGCTGTAGTTACAGGTTAAATTTCAGCTGTAAGATCTTCTCAAACATCACGGGTTCCCTCTCATCTTTTAACCCTTATACATAAGCCTTCCACTGTCATCTGGATATAGTGGCCACAGCTCAGCTTCTACGAACCAGTCTGTGGGGCTAGAAGGAAGTATTAGACTATTAGGGCAAGAATATTCCTTCCTAAAACCACTGTCATCTCCTTTTGTTTTCTCTCATCTTTCTTCTAAACAGGTGGTACTGGCCACTGCCAGGAACAGGATAATAGACCTCCATTCTGAATCTGTGTGGCGAATCCTGTGTCTGCATCTGTCAGTGTCTGGCAAACCTTCTGCTTCCTCTGTCTGGATACAAATAAATATAGGCAATGTTTCTGTAAGGATGCTGGGGGTTTCCTACATTTTTAAACAGCTCTAAAGCTGCATTTTTGCAGCAGAAGCACAGCCACTCTGCTGATATACTTGATCCGGTTAATGTCAAAAACCTCAATACGAAAGCACAGCGAGAGCCCTGTCATATAAATGCATAAAACTCAATGTTCTGTTGTTATTTGTGATTTATGTACTCTTCATGTCTTCTGTTCGAAAGGAAGTGCGTAGCAAGAGAAATTCACATGAGAAAATAAAAACCCTCACCCAGAAGAGGAAAGACTAAATAACGGTATAAAATCCTTTCTGTACATAGGATTTATTAATATTTTGCTGCTGGTAGCATTCATCTCTCTACTTTAGACAGCTCATTAAACAACTGCTAAAGTGTTTAATAAATTAACTTATGATAATAAATTAACAGTTTACCCAAGATCAGAACCATTTTGACCACACAATTACCTCCAGTTCCCTAAGGCTCCCAACATTCCATAACCTTATAGCTGGCAAACCAAGCAGTACTTAAAGAATTTTTACTGATAATTACATTAGATATATTACATTTTTTTTTCCTTTTTGAAGATGATGCTGCAAGGTTAGGGACTTCATATAATGGCTTCTAGAAGCAATATTGACTCAACTATAACCCATTAATAATATAATTATTATGTTCTATGAAGGATGCCAGTCTGACATTATTCTGTTTTCAAACCACAAATACGTGTTAAATCTATAGCAAACCAACTTTATTGAGAAAGTTCCATAGATATAATAGCATGTTTCAGAGGAGTTACTCTGAAACCTGCACAACTAGAAGAAAATAATAATCTGTCAGTGTGCATTTGAGAAGATAAAAGCATCTTGTACAATCTTATAAACGTCTGAAGATATCCTTTACAGTAAAGTTTCTACAGTGGCTCAAGCATCAAAAATGCCTGCAGTCCTTTGAGTAACCACTTCACACACACCTCCCTTGAGTAACCACTTTGCGTACACCTACAGTTCATCCTGTTGCACTACAGATGAGCCCTAACCAAATGCCAGAAATTAAGACATCTAAATTTTCATCTCTTTTCATATCTGAATACAACCTTTATTGTGACAAGTCCATGGTAAGATCCAAAACATATTTGTGGAAGAAAGATCACAAAAATAGTGTATCTCATCTGGACTATATTGTGTATATATTCTTCTGTATTTGGTTCTTATTGGATCTTCTCAGTGAAAGGGCTTGTTATGATCAACAGCTTACAAACTGTGAGCAGGTTGCACATAATTTTAGCAGTTTAATAATTCTGATTTGGTCTCTGAGTAACTTTTCCTGACCAGTGGAGAAATTTCTGTAAATGATCACTCTAGAGAGTTTGACTGAAGAAAAACCAGTATACCCTTGCAACCACACTGAGCACTTGTAAATAAGGAGAGAGGTGTGGATGTCATTTACTTTATCTGCAGCAAGACACTGCCTCACATAGGATTCACATAATCATGTTAGGACATCACAGTCTGGATGGATGGACAACCGGATGGGTCCTGTTTAATATCTTTATCAGTGATCTGGAGCAGGCAATGGACTGTGGTCTCACCAAGTTTGCAGATGACACTAAATTTGGGGAAAGAGCCAATATGCCTGAAGGCAGACTGCCATTCAGAGTGATCCAGACAGGCTGGAGGAATGGGCCAACAGGAACCTGACAAAGTTCAACAAGGCCAAACGCCAAGTCCTGCGGCTGGGAAGGAAGGATCCCCTGCAGCAAGACAGGCTGGGGGCTGCCTGCCTGGCTGGGGAGCAGATCTGCAGAAATGTCCCGGGCATGGCAGCAGACAGTGTGCTGGGCATGAGCCAGCAGTGCACCCAGGCAGCAAGGAAAGCCAACAGCATCCAGGGCTGTATTAACAGGGTCACAGCCTATAAACTGAGGGGAGGGGTTATCCACCTGTACTCAGCACTCACGAGAGCACATCTAAATACTGCATCCAGTTTTGGTCTTCATGATGCCAGACAGGCATTAATAAAATGGAGGGAGTTCAGCAGAGGGCTGCCAAGACAGTGGAGGTGCTGGAGCACTTGCCTCATTAACAGAGGCTGGGGAAATGGGGCTTGCTGAGCCTAGAGAAGAAGTGTCTTCAGGGGGACCTAACGGCAGGCCACCAGCAGCTATGAGGAGGTCATCAAGAAGATCTCGATGAAGATATACCAAGTTCTTCACAGTGGTGCATGGTGGGCAGACAAGTAACAACAGGCATAAGTTGAAAATAAGAGAGGTTCCCTCTGGATATAAGGAAAAACTTTTTCTCCATGTAGCAAGCGGTGTAGCAGGTTGTGCCCAGAGAGGCTGTGCATTTTTCATTACTGGAGGTTTTCAGGACCTAGCTGGATAAAGCTGTGAGCTACTTGGTCTGATCCCATAGCTGTCCCTGCTTTGTGCCACGAGTTGGACTAGAGATCTCCTGAGGCCCTTTCCCACCTGAGTTATCCTATTCTGCAAATAGGTATATGAATGGGTAATCTATGTGTCTATCAGATGTGGAAAATAAAAAGTTTGCTTATTTCAATTAAATAGTTTGATAATTTTGAAGTATGATCTGAAAGAGGAGCTAAAATTTACTCACCTATCCCTATCTCAGTTAATAAGTACTTATTCACAGAATTAAGTTTGAGGTGCTTTTGAAAAACCTGATGTCTACATTTCCAGATTTCTTTACATCTTATCTTTTTTATATTTCTAAGTTGTATCTGCATACTAACAAACTTCTGTCCCTTTATCTCTGTTTCTTACCCAGTTCTTATTCCAATGATTCACACCACATGTCAAAAGAGTACAACTTACATGCTTAGATGTAAGACACTGAAAGGAGACACTGAAATTAATTTTTTAATGAGTGCTACCATAGTATATGTCATACAGTGTTCTCAAATAACTTCTGCCTTCAAGATCATAGATCACATTTAAAGATGAAGAGATTAATGAGAACTTCCATAAACTGCCTAAATATACTGTAAATAAATCCGTTTCATGGGTACTCACCAAAGACATATTCCAAGTACAATCCATAAAGCTCTCTCATCAAGGTTCTTTTATGATGCTGTAATGAAACCTGTTATTCATGCATTTTATTTTCAGATTTACATTCATTTCCTGTACTAATAAACCACCAACATATAAACTAGGTCCTGATTTCTCAAGGACCACTCTCTGATGAGAAAGTTGGCAATCATTTGGGGGCAGCATGCCAGACTGCATTTTTCTTTCTTAGACGTCAAAGAGGTCAAAAAGCAATCTCAGTGAGGACCAGAAGACACTGCCTCTCAGAAACCACAGGTGTCTTATCGGCAAGTGTATCAGCCTTCCTGAGAGGCCCAGATAGCAGGAAATGTGGATCTCAGCAGGAGTGAGCTGTTGCTGCCTTTCACTGCTGCCTCGCCCTAAACACTGTGGCTTTCTTAGCCCTTTTATCTGACTTCCTAAGCCAGCCTTTATGCTGGGGTTTGGTCTTCTTCAATAAGTTGCTGATCCCCAATCCAGTATTATAAATGATTGCATTTGGTGACAAGTTAGACACACTATAATAGGAGCTGGTAATCTCAGTTTTGATCTATTCCATGGAATGAATCAACCCTTTCTAGCTCTACAGTTTAAAAGGAAAGCCCTCTCCAGGATTTCATATAGATGAGACACATATTATAAAAAAGTACAAAAACAGATTAAGTCAACCAAATCCAGACCACACCTATGCAGATACAAATACAACCTTCAATTAATAAGGAATTGCTTGCAAGAATAGGGATCTCAGCCATTTCCACTCAGGAAATGCTGAAACAGTAAAACAGCATGAAAACTTTATCATACTACATTAACAGTTTCCCATTACATATTATTAGGAACTGTCATATTACCCTAGAGTCCAGCACAATCATGGATCTCCATTAACTTAGCAGAGGGGCTTTCTTCTCTCCTTGACATAACTGCTAAACTACACAATACTACTCTTTCCTTCTGTCAGAATACGGCTCCATCAGATTAACCATCTGGCCTGAAATACTTTCTTTTCCTGTTCAAAATCTGCTCCATATTCCACCCAGAAGAGTTTTTGAACACAAAAGGGCTATTCAGGCCTCACCATTTATCTGGCAGAGCAGACTTCTATCCAACTGCAGATAGACTCACAGCTGTGATGGTGTTCTGCAGAGAGTAATTTTCTATCCACAAGAGAAACTGTTTAATAAAAAGAAGAACCTATTCTCTGATTCAGAAGGAAGGCTATATCATACAAGCACAAGGGTGTACCATAAGTATGATTTCTCTTGCTATTTGTAAATCAATGCCAGCTAATCTCAAGCAACTGGGGCCAGATTAGCTTAAATAATTCTATGTAATATTCACAGCATATTTCAGGGAAGGAAGTAGGTTAACAGTCATAGAGTCTTCATCCTCTGAATTACCAATACAGACATTAGCTATAACTGAGAGTGCCATAATATTACTAGGCCATTTTAAACAAGGTGAAGCTCTATGTTGCAATGAAAAATAGTGGACCCCAAACAGATCATGTGACTTCTGAATCAAAATTCCCAGGTGCACAAATCTCCATGTGTTCTCTACACTAACAAGATAATCCTTTTCTTTCTTTCATTTACCCTAACTGTAATTCAATCATCCACCAAAAAAGTGAAGGAGAGCTGCTAAAAGCAACACGAGTAAAAGAAACTCCCATTGTGGAAAGTTTAATCATTGTATATAACTTTACACAAATTCTTCAAAAGTATATTTGAAATTCTAGATGAAGGAAGACAAACTCTTTCAAATTTGCATGTACAGTAACTACACAACATGATTACTCCCCTGTTCTTTTTCTCTGTATTCAAGAAGAAGACTGGACAACTTTTATTTCAAGTCACCTTAACTTTCCAGTCTATCTTAGAGCAAATAATCAAACACCTTTCAATAAATACTGTTTTAGCTCAAATGAAAGAGAGTCTGAATCACACAAGTGAATCAGTACATCACTTAGCAATTATGGCTTTTCTTCTTCAAAGCATGTAGCCAACAGAGAACCCTGTGCTAGCTAATTGAACATCCAGTTGCCGTTGTGCTCTGTGAGGAGCTAAAGAGGTGCCATAAAGTCAAGAATCCAGAAAACATCAAGAGCTGAAAAAATTAGACCCAGTTTTAGGAAGTAAAGCCACAGGCATAGGCTGGAGCTTGCTGAGATCAAGAGTGCAGGTAAAATAGTCTGAGCACTGGGCTGCCTAGCCACTGGTGCACCTTCGCTAGCTACAGCGCAAGCTAAGAGTGCAAAGTACTCAAAGAGAGAGTGCAAACGACCTCCACTAACACTACAGACCTGCTCCATGCTGCTGATGTTGTTTTGATTAGAAACTATTCAAAGATTACCCGTGACAGGTCACCAGATCTAGGGAGATCAACCTTTTAGCTTTGGCTTCTTCACAGAAATAATCCCCTCTAATAACAAAGCAATATGATTACGCACAGGAGGCAGCCACTGTCAGAGCCTCTGTAACCTATGCAGTTGCCCACAGAGAGCATGTCTTTGGGAAGCAGACAGGGGCTTATCCATCCCTGTCGGTTTAGAGGTACCACACGGTAACATAAATACAAGATGGGTGGGAAAATGTGCAGTATTGCTTTGCTGTTCAGGTGCTTAGTTCTAACCTATATAATTCTTGGGTTCGTGTCTTTCCTTTCATCCTTTTCAGGGAGAAGATCGTTTCCAGATACACATCTGACTAAAGTTCCCCTGAAATCCACAAAAATGAAAGATTGGAAACAGAGATGTTCAGGACCTACTCTTTTTTGGGGGTTTTTTAGGTTTTTTTTTTTTTTTGCTAGTACACATTCTTTCACTCAGGTACTATTAACAGTAGAGTATATACTAAAAAGTCTAGTGACAGTCTTAAAATGACTGGCAGTAGCCTAAAAATAAGAGATTTTTGTTTTCAGATCATCTTATAATTGCTAACCTAAGACTTTTTATATCATTTAGAGCATATAAACCTTTAGATTTGTTGCTCTTTTCCCTATCAAGTGTACACCTTTTCATGTGTTTTAATTTCATTATAGATTTCTTTCTATTTCCAAGACAGAAGCGTTTTCCCTCTCTAGCTTTATTCTTCTTTAGGCAGACTATGAATTCTTTCCTCCTACCTGGGTTTTATTTCCACTCCCGGTTAGTCTGTGGGGTTTTTTTCTTACAACACTGTGGTGGGTTGACCTTGGCTGGGTGCTAGGTGTCCACCAAGCCACTCTATCATTCCCCTTCTCAGCAGGAAAGGGTGAGGGAGAAAATAAGATGGAAAAGACTCGTGGGTCAAGAAAAAGACAGTTTAATAAAGTAAAAGCAAAAGCTGCATGCGGAAGCAAAGGAAAACAAAAGATTTATTCTCTACTTCCCATCAGCAGGCAATGTCCAGCCACTCCCCTGGAAGTAAGGCTTCAGTATGTGTAACGGTTGCTCCAGAAGACAGACGTCATAATAACGAATGCCCCGCCCCCTCCTCCTTTCTCTTTGGCCAGTTTGGGTCAGCTGTCCTAGCTATGTCCCCTTCCAAGATCTTGCCCACACCCCACCTACTGGTGAGGGGGGAATGTTGGAGAGACAGCCTTGACGCTGTGTGAGCACTGCTCAGCAGTAGCCAAAACACTGGTGTGTTATCAACACCTTTCCAGCTGCCAATACAAAGCACAGCACTATAAGGGTTGCTATGGGGAAAATTAACTCCGTCTCAGCCAGATCCAATACAAACACAAAGACTTCCTCCTGAGTTTCCAGGTTCTTCTTGTTTCAGACGTCACCTTCTGTTACTACAGTGTTTATTTCTACAGTATATAAGAGAGTGTGCCTTTCACGTAACCACTCCCATCGCAATATAACAAGTACCACAGATAGATTCATTAATCAATCCAACTTTTCCCCACCGATATTTGAGTACTTGTTCTCCTGATTTTCTTGTGGAATTGTAAGTAGTTTTTCGGTGACTCAAGTTTCTAACGTTTGGGACCTGGAGATGGGGAGCATTTGTTTTCTTGGAGAAACACTTGTTCATGACAGTCATGAACTGTGAGAGATCCTACACCTTGGCACACAAGTAAGAGGTGGAGTCAGGGAAAATAGTATTTAGTTATTTTTAATTCATGGAATTAATCAGCAACTTACTTCCTACATTGTTTCAGGCCATATGCTTTTATGTATCTCAACCACCGCTCCCTTTTTCAGCTTTAAGCTGGGCTACAAAGCTCTCACTCCTATTTGCAGTAGTGGTGGTAGCACCATTAACTTTAGTGAGACTGCTCATGCAAATAACAATTTGCTACTGATTTTAGGAAGTTGCTAGGAAGTATGTGTTTTCAAATTCACATACCCAGCCAGGGAAATCAATGGGGGAAAGACAAAAGGCACCTGCCATCGTTCTGAGGGGTGCTCAGCAAGGTAATGTGAAGCTGGATGTCAGTATGATTTTGATGGCTGTGTTTACTAGAGTACTCCAATGTCTATGACTTGCATCAAGCTGACAATCCCCGCTGCCTGAGGAACCTCTGACTAGTGTAATAGGATATATTTGGTTTACATTCTTGCTATTTACCATCAAGATAGCATAAATTCTTCTATATGATTCAAATCCATAAAATAAGAGGTGATAAAATCATTAAGATGAGCCTCTGAGCCACTTCCAGAAGTGGGGTATGTTATACACGAGAACAGGAGCAAAACTCTAAATTGAGAGCTGCTGTAACTCATGCACAGAGAAAGCAGAGGGTTCTAGTGCAGCAGGGGAAGCTGGAGAGAACATGTATGATACAGCAATGTACTCTGTATGAGTAATGCCATAATAGCTGCATGGTACTTCAGTGAAGCATATATCGACCTTTTTGATCTGTGTATCCTTTTCAAGGCACAGAAGAATGATAATTATGTCAACCATTAGTCTGTAGTCTGAGCATTTTATTAAATGTAAAGCTGTTAAATTAAAATAATATAAATGCAAACTTTTCCTTTTTTCAGAAGTAGTATTGAAAGGCTTTCTACTATAGGGCATCCTGAAGGTCATTTGCTGAAAGAGAGCTTAAACCTGGTAGGGGTCATGACTGTCATAAGTGCCTAATCATCTGGGATCAGACCAAATCACCCAGGGTTGTTATTGATAGCATCCTCTGTGGCTGCATGCAGGCCAGCACAGCCGCAGCTGCTTCCCACTCTCCATTGCAGCTTCAGCATCTCATACTTTCCATTAAAAGGCACTATTTTTAGGTAAGCGATCAAATGCTCTTTGCATTTGTTTTAAGGAAAGGCATTCAATAGTAATACAGGTGATCTGAAAACCGAGCTGAATCCTTAATGCAGTGTAAACCTTCCATCGCTTGTACCAGCTTAAATAGTACAGTTATAAGAAAAGACAGGGTATCTGTTGGTTTTTCCCCCCCCTCACTGCAGACAGACAAAAATTTGGAAAATAAACAACTTAGGAAGGTGACAATATGATTTATAAATTTAGGGGGCAAGGGAAAAGCATTCAGAAAAACAATATACAGATTTTTCCAATGGGTACGCAGTTTAAAATGTGTCTGTGCCATATGGAACGTTGATGATTTATAACCAGGGGATTTCAAGATTGTGAAATGTATAAAACTATTCCCAGAATATTTATTAAAAAGAAGAATAGTTCCCGTGGAGAACAGCATTTACTATGCTAATTTCTCCTCTTTAAAAGGAGGAATAAAAAAAAATCCACAACTTAAAGGGCCAAACATTTATTTGTTTCTTTGTTCTTAACGATGCACTTAAACATAGCCATTTATCCTTATTTTTTTATTTTCCTTTCAGGCTAGCCTGCAAGTCTGGAAGGTGTCAAGAAGTATTAGCAAAGAATCGAAGGTCATGGGCTGCTGCTGGCTACTGTGGCGTGAAGCTGACACTCTCAGTCAGCTGGGTGCAGCACGCTAGCTTGCCAACATATGGAAGACACTATAGCGAGAAAACTCATGGATTGAGGTAAAGACAGTTTAACAGGTAAAGAAAAAGCTGCACACACAAGCAAAACAAAATAAGGTATTCATTTGCTACTTCCCATTGGCAGGCAGGTGACCAGCCATCTCCAGGAAAGCAGGGCTTCATCACACATAATGGTTACATGGGAAGACAAATGCTATAACTCCAAATGTCCCCCCCATCTTCCTTCTTTCTCCCAGATTTTATTGCTGAGTGTGATGTCATATGGTGTGGGATATCCCTTTGGTCATTTGGGTCAGCTGTCCTGGCTGTGTCCCCTCCCAAATTCTTGTGCATCCCCAGCCTACCTGCTGGTGGGGTGGGGTGAGAAGCAGAAAAGGCCTTGACGCTGTGTAAGCACTGCTCAGCAGTGATTAAAACATCCCTGTGTTATAACACTGTTTTCAGCACAAATCCAAAACATATTACCATATGAGCTACTGTGAAGAAAATTAACTCTATCCCAGCTAAAACCAGTACAGAATGGTAGTCCTTTAACTTATGTAGTAGGAAAAAAAAATATATTGAGGTCAGAATAACAACAGAGGGAGAAACACAAATCAAAGGTCCTTTACAGTTATGTCTGTGACTGAGAAAACAAATCTTTCTGTTGCAGTTAACGAGATGGATTTCATAGGATAAAAGAAGTCAAGGAGAATAAGTTCTCTGAGAATATGCTGGCCCTGACCCACTTCCCTCTTGTATTAAGACACATAATTTGAGCTTGGCCCCTGCAGTCCTGTACAAGGGGAGAGCTGATCTCTAAGGCAGACATTACAGACTAAGACTGCTCGTCAAACAAGATGGCTTCTATCACCTTCCATGGTGGTCAACCATGCCATTTCCAGACACTACCAGTACTATAGTCCTGAACATTATTTCCATTAAATATGCTGGAGGGTTATGGATACAGCAGCTATTAACGTTCTTTGCAATGACAGGATTGTTACTCTGCCAGGCATTTTGTACTTATTATGCCTAGTAATAATTATGTTATGAAACACTCCTTGAATGACTGTTAAAAGCAGGGGAAGGAAAAAATCAGGGAGAATGAGTGAAGTTTAAGTCCAAATTAAGACTTACGTGAGCACTAGCAACATCTCAAGAGTGTATATTATTCTTGCATTTCAGGAATGGTTATTGGTGTCAGTGAGGCTTGTTCTTTCTGTGGGCAACCATCACCAATGGAACTGCAGCCTAAATAACAGGAAACAATGAGTGCACCAGCCTTCCAACAGTAAAAGCTGGCAAATGTTTCCATTTTAATTTCAAACATAGTCTTTCTTAAGATTTAAAAACAGCTTACCTTACTTGTTTTTCTTTCCTTTGTTCCTTCTGATCACAGCTGAAGCAGAAGACCTGAAATACAAAAAGAAAACCTTCTTTAAATATGACTGAAACCAGGAAATACCACTGATTCTAGTTTTCTGGCTTATTTCAAATATCTAAGAGATTCTAAATGCTATGATTAGTCTCAGTTAAACAGCCAAACTAAATCCTTTTTTAATATAAATTAAGGACATCATATTTAGACATCAAACTTCTCAGCTGTTATTTGAAAAAAATATCTATTAGATATCACTGTAGCAAGCAGTGTTAGTTGATGGTTGGACTTGATGATCTTAGAGGTCTTTTCCAACCTAATGATTCTATGATTCTATGATTCTAAGCACAGTTCACAAAGTACTTTGGATCACTAATTTCTCTATAGAACCCCAGAGTTCACAGTGAATCTTCTTTAATTCCTCTTTCAACTCCTTCTTTTTAAATTTTGTTACAAGAAAGAAACCTAAGAGAGGGATACAGCCTCTATAACATACTTCTAAAACTTTAATATTCCATCTTACTCTTTCAGTAAGTGGTTTAATTGATTCCCTGTCCTGAACGACTGATGTACAGAATTTATGTGCTGTTGAATGCCACCTGTTCTATAATCATTTTAATTATTGAATTGCATCATTCTACGAGCACATAACAGCTTCACCTTAGTTTAAAATGACAGATCTATTTATGCCTCTGTATGATCTTTCCTTGCATTAGAATCTTAACTTAAATACAAACCCACAGGCCCTTATTTAGGAACTGGAGCAAGTCGTCTCTTTTTCTCTATTTACTCTGTGAGGTGTGAAGCAGAAAATAGATTACTTTAAAGCAATTTTGGGGTTTAGGGTAACACATCTAAAAGTGGTGCTAGATGAAATTAGGCATGTTCAGGGTTTTTTAAATTAAATCACTATTACTACTAAAATGTAGGGTCAGCTACAGAGGGAACGGGTTTTTTTTGCTTTGTTTAAATGTGGGATCAAAGAAAGCCATAAACCTGGGGGAATCATTTCATACATTTCACTCCATGATATAAACTCATTTCTTAGATCACACCAAACAGCTGTGCATTGAGTGCATATGCTTATGGTTATGGCTGTGATAAAACCTTTGAAGAAAATCCTTTCTGTAAGCACATCGGTTGAGGAACATAGAAAACAGAATGTATATCCCACACCATTAGTCTCAGTGCTTTTTCTTTAGTATGATACTGTTTCATGTTTAGCTACAAAAGCCTTTGTAAACATATCTTTTAAGAAGTCACTTATGGTCAGTCTAATGACTAGAATGTACAAAATAAGTATTGCTCAAGATATGCAATGAAACCATTATCAATAAATCACAATATGAATATTACAGTTTTTAGACAAGTTAACAAGTTTCACAAAGAATCCTTCCACTTCCAGTGTAGTATCTTGGAGATTCAGCTGTTCATCTATTAAGGTGAATCTCCCTTCACACCAACTTGAATACGATGGGCAGAT
Organism: Fregata magnificens; assembly: GCA_013389945.1. Taxonomy (NCBI): domain Eukaryota; kingdom Metazoa; phylum Chordata; class Aves; order Suliformes; family Fregatidae; genus Fregata; species Fregata magnificens. The sequence goes on along the minus strand of WAAD01021094.1, from coordinate 67,874 downwards.
ATACGTAATATGAAAAATCTCAATAAGAACGTGGAAAAGCATGGAGCATATTCCTCAGTGGTGTCTGTACATTAGTTTAATAAAGGTATTAAAGGAATGAATGAATAAATAAATTAATACTCCATTCTCTCTATTCTTAAAATGCCCTTAACTATTTAGGTTAGACCGCAGTCAGGCAGAAGCAAGGAATGCCCTGCATTCTCCACATATACTGAAATGGAAAAGCTTCCCGGAAATTGAAACTAAAATCCTCAGCTCAGTTGTCTATTTTGTTGTTTCATATGACACCAGAACAAGCTGTAACTTCTTCATTTGCTCTTTTACTGTAACATAGATTCACAGCACCAGCCTTCATTTTATCTCTGAACCTAAAATAATATATGCAGCTTTTATGTTGTGACATTAAAATAGGCTTTCCTGTGACTCCTACTGTTTTATAGCAAAATTTTATTTCCAGATGTAAAACTCTGGAAGTGACCTAAATCTATAACATAAATCTATGAGTAAGACACAGAATAGCTAAAATGAAACAAAAAGCAATTGAACAATAGAATGAAAGAGAATATTAGCTTTATATCCTCATCTGCCTCAACACCTAATCAAATCCAGGCTTGGATCATAAAAGAAAATTAGTTTGATCTTCTTATTTTGGCATCCATTTGTGGAAATCAGAGTACTTCAATGGAGTTGACAGTCCCTGATCAAGGCAAACATGAAACTGAAAGTCCCTGAGTGTTCAAAGCAAGCAGATGGAGGGTGTTCTGTGAGAAATTACCTTCAGCCATTCCCTTCCTTGGGACCATATGTGACACAATCCAGTGCAACTCATCTTTATTTTAGAGAGGGTGTGATAGACCAGATAAGTCTCAGGGTGATAATTGGCTTAAAAATTATTAGCAGAATGGACCTGGCATTGACCATGAAATGGCAACAGCTCCTCAAGAATACTTAAGAACTGAACACATGTATTCTTTAATATTAATTTCAGTTGACTCCATATTATGCAGCTGAGTCCATGTAAATTTAATTAATGAAATTTTCTTCAGTGTGGGCTTCCTTTGGGAATCAAGAAAATAGATGTTACAATAAGGAAAGCCAGAAGCCATTCTCACCATTTCTCTTTCCAAGCCCACTACCTCACTTGCTGGATACTGGGAATACTTACAAGTGTATCTATGGAGCTTATCTTCATCTTTCAAATCACAATATTTTTAGCCTCTTCAAGAAGTGTAATGGAACCTGAAAGACCCCAGCCTCATTTAGTCCAGCAAATCACTTCTGCCTGTTGGGCCAGAGTGCATTGACCTCACTGAATCATTTCACTTGTGTGACAACAGGTAAAGAAATGTGGGCTTGGGAAAGGAAGAGGTTTATAACTCCATAAATAACCCACGCTCCATTTCCCCATTACCATAACTGATTTTCCTCCTATCTTTTATTCACATACTGTAGTATATGATCTAGTCCTGCAGTACCATCTACTGGGGCTTTTCCTTAAAAGGGTTTAGGGAAGTATCCATCCATTTTCAAACAGCAAACTGGGGAACCAACTATTTATACCTCATTCATGTCAAGCGGGGCTTTAAAGTTAAATTCCAAATCTTGGTACTTTGAAAATACAGCTGCAAGCTCACTTGATATAACATAGTCCAAGTTATTTCCAATGAATTTTTATGAAGTGTGTGCCAAATAATTTAATAAAATGGTAGCACAATACCTTAAACAGGACAATAGCAATAGGTCTGAATTTGAAAATAAGCCTGTGAGAATAAAAAGAAGAGAAACAGGAATCAGAAATAATCCACAAAACAATATTTTAGACATTATGTATAAAAAAGATAAAACTGGAATACTAAGACTTTGAAAAAAATACAATCCACTAACTTGAAGAAGTTTGTTTTTTTCTGTTTTTTCCTTCCACCTTACAGGAGACTTGGAGCAGAACGATCATCATAGAACCATAGAATAGGTTGGGTTGGAAGGGACTTTTAAAGGTCATCTAGTCCAACCCCCCTACAATGAGCAGGGACGCCTTCAACTAGATCAGGTTGCTCAGGGCCCTGTCCAGCCTGACCTTGAATGTTTCCAGGGATGGGGTATCTACAACTTCTCTGTGCAACCTGTTTCAGTGCCTCACCACTCTCATAGTGAAGAATTTCTTCCTTATATCTAATCTAAATCTACCCTCTTTTAGTTTAAAACCATTACCCCTTGTCCTGTCACTACAGGCCTTGCTAAGAAGTTTCTCCCCATCTTTCTTATAAGCCCTCTTTAAGTACTGAAAGGCTGCAATAAGGTCTCCCCGCAGCCTTCTCTTCTCCAGGCTGAACAACCCCAACTCTCTCAGCCTGTCTTCAAAGGAGAGGTGTTCCATCCCTCTGATCATTTTTGTGGCCCTCCCCTGGACCCGCTCCAACAGGTCCATGTCTTGCCTGTGCTGAGGCCTCCAGAGCTGGACACAGTACTCCAGGTGGGGTCTCACTAGAGCAGAGCAGAGGGGCAGAATCACCTCCCTTGACCTGCTGGCCACACTTCTTTTGATGCAGCCCAGGGTATGGTTGGCTTTCTGGGCTGCGGGCACACATTGCTGGCTCATGTCCAGCTTTTCATCCACCAATAACAACCAGTCCTTCTCCACAAGGCTGCTCTCAATCCCTTTATCCCCCAGCCTGTATTTATACTGGGGGTTGCCCCAACCCAGATGCAGGACCTTGCACTTGGCCTTGTTGAACCTCATGAGGTTCACATGGGCCTGCTTCTCCAGCTTGTCCAGGTCCCTCTGAATGGCGTCCTGTCCCTCGGGCATGTCAACTGCACCACTCAGCCTGGTGCTGTCTGCAAACTTGCTGAGGGTGTACTTGATCACACTGTCTATGTCATTGATGAAGATATTGAAGAGTAGTGGTCCCAATACGGGCCCCTGAGGGACACCATTTGTCACTGATCTCCATCTGGACATTGAGCCATTGAACACTACTCTCTGGATGCGTTTGCAGCATCTGACTCGCTTTTCACAGTTTAACAGAAAACTAGTTGGTAAAGTACTGGAAGTACTTCATGTGCTTGGAAAGGTCTTCTTGAGGATTTGGCTAGGAAAAAATGCTCATTGTCCATTCTCTCTTACAAGGGCTACAGGTGCTAGTAACATTATTTTGTTTACCATTGCTGATAACTCAAAGGTGATGTTAACTTTCAGCCATAACTGTATATATGCTATCTAACATTATTTTTCAAACATTCCAGTTCAGTCAGCCATTGACAGCTTTCCCCTCAAGGCATGCTGAATCAACTGTTCAGTAAAGTTGCCAAATATTTTTCATATTTTTAAAGGAAAAACAGTCCAAAACTGAGTATTTAATATTTTCCTCTGGTAATAAAAATAGAAAAGTTGGCTTCACAGAAGGAAGAATTATCATGAAGTGTGATCTCTGTTCAGTGTCTACAATTACCTAGTAACAAACAGGTTTTCTTTTCAACTGCAGCTCTTATTTATGGAGGATAGATGAGAAGGAAAAGCATAGCATTTTCCACTATGATCAACTGTTTCATTTTACTGTTTCTCTTGAACATGCATAAATGTATATTCCCTGAGTTGAGTAACTCCCCTAGGTGCGTTGAGCTAGCAGGAGAGACACAAATTTAAAATAGACTCAGACATATCACTTACAGGGAAGCAAGTCACCACGCATCAACTGGTCTGTGGCAACTGTCTATATACATGCTCTTAGCCCACAGCAAGGGCCAGATAATTGATATTAACTTAGCCCTCAGTAGGATGGTGTGTGCAGACAGACAGTTCACACTGATCAGCTAATGGGTGGTAACTTGTCCTCTACTGTTAAATTGGTTGACTGTTTCAGCCCTATATGTGATGGTGTACCAAGGCTTTATATAGAGCATTACTTTAATATATAAACTTTTCTCTGTGTTTGTGTAGTAATTAGTGCAGTGTTGCCTAGGCTATGATGGGGCTCCTAAACTAGATGTCATAAGGTGCAACACAAGTTACAAATACCAGAAGTAACTTTAATCACAGAATTACAATATTTCACTTACAGAAGCAGGGCTTTCCTGATTCCACCACAGTCCAAGAGGTTTTCATTAGAGTTAACCTATGTTGGACATACACTGACTTTGAACAACCACTTTTCACATCTAGACTCTTAAATCTTTCAGTCTGTTGGTGAAGGACATACTTATGACAGAAAGCTTTTATATCATACTATATACACTAAGCATCACTAATACTCATCCTTGAGGGAATGTAAGAAACGTTCCACAGCACAAAGGGTATTCTCATATCAACAAGATTAATCAAAGAGAAATGTGATATCATTTTCAGAGGACAACACAAGAGGAATGCTTCTGAATTCCCTGTCTGATATGAGAGAGATTTTGAGAGATGTGGTCCAGAAATCAACCCATCTGAGGGAAGTTCTCAGTGAAATACATGGGTTCACGTTATAGAGTTGAAGAGTAGAAGGGAGCAAATTCTGTGGTTGTTCTGGCAAACTCTGTTTAACAGATCATTTAGATTCTGCCGGTTACTTCTCCCTGAGTCCCGTAAGTTGTGTTTGACTTTCAGAAAGGACATCCAGCTGTGATTTGAGGACTGCAATACAATGAGAATTCAAGCACTTCCTTTGTTCCAATGGTTAATCAATCTCACTTTTAAGAATATTGTACCTCATTTTAATTTTAACTTGTCTGTCTGCAGCTCCCAGTCATTGGTTCAGTGTTCTGTATTTTTCCCCTGAAGATACTTACACACTATAATCAAATTATCTCTCAGAGATTGTGCAGTCTCCAAAGGGTATTTTACGGTTCCTTTCTGTACCACCATTCCAACATCCTTTTAAAAAATGTTGATATCAGAGCAGCGCATCATACTCCTGTACCAGGCTCCCACTGCCATGAGTAAAGATTAAAATAACTTTCCTGCTCCCATTTGTTGCCCCCCTACCTATACACCAAAGGATCTGCCAGCTCCTTGCTGCATAACACAAGCACAACTTTAGTTGCTTGTCCACTATAACCCCAAACTCTCTTCCAATACTGCTTTCCAAGGTGTAGTACCCCATTCTGCTTTTTTTTCCTGATTTCCTTATTTCCTCTCCAGTTCAAAGACATTTTGTTTGGCAGTGTATGTCTTAGATCAGAACATCAATGCTACAGTATCTGTAAGGACATTATTACCTTCATTTGGAGGTAGTAAATTTAACTAATGGCAGTTGCCCTTTACAGACTGAAACTCTGGACATGACGTGTGTCTTTGGTCACGTTACTATTAGAACATTAGGAGATACAGCTGTTACATAGAAACAAAGACAAATCAGTGAGATAAAGAGAAAGAAAAATATATATATGCATGTATGCATACATACATATATATATAAACACTCGAAGATTAATATATTGTAATATTCATTAATATTTACAGCTTTACACAATTTTAATTTTACTGTTTTGATAAGTTTAAATTAAAAATTCTTCTTTTTTTCATACATCTCAAATTTTATCATGCCATCTGCACTATACAAGCGCCTGCACACTTCACTGTAATTGTGTTTTCTATGCAAAAAATATATACATTAAAATTATATTATCTGTATAGCTGGTAGATGTTCTGGATTTGCAATCAGCAGCTCTCATTTAAGCAGGCCTATGCATTTCTACGCTAATCATGATGCTTTTGATAGTTCAACTCTTTCAAAGGTAAATTATTGTGAAGATGTCAGTGGCAAGGAGAGCTTTCTTGTGCCTTCAGCTTGTAATATACCGTAGGAAATTACAGCATCTTAGTGTTAGAAAAATGCTGAAGTAAAATAAACTAGCACTATCAAGGCCCCAGAGTATTTTATCATTTTTTTTCTGGTTTGGGTTTGGGGTTTTCTTTAGTAATAAATTGGGGGGACAGGAAATATTGTTACGTTTCTGTATTGTTTGTTTTGGCTAAGAATTTCTTTACATTCACGGGGTTGGCTTTATCCCAAAGTAGGACGATTGTATCAGGTGATTTAGGATAATATGCAGACAGACATGAGTTTAAACTGTGGTTTTAAGATCTTTTCTGCTGTATTATATACTGGCCTCAGTATAATGTTCATGGTCCACAGAGATTTTGAGGTGAACTCAGACTTGATCCATTCATTCTTTTCAAGTTCTCAAAGAAGAATCAGAAGAAAGGCACAGAAGAGACCAAGCGAATCACCACATAATGAGGCATAAGATAAAGCACAGCCTGGACTCAGTCCTTGAAACTGCTGTTTCCCATGTGTGTGGTTAGATAATTGCCAAATGATTCTGCAACATAGATCTTACCACACTACAAGGCAACAACAGAAAACATCCCTACTAATTTGACAGAGGAAAATTCCTTCTGGACTCCAAAGCTGCCAAGCCTGATAGAGCCATTTCATTACTCTCATGTCCTGCTTCAGACAAAGTAAGATTTATTTCGTTTTTTGTAAGGAAGCCAACAGACCATCTTAATCAGATCAGCATGTTATTGTAATGAGTGAACGCGTGAAGTTCGGATTTTTGGCCCAGCTGGAAGAACCTGACAAGTAAGTAAATATCACCACGAATTCTAGGGCTATGCCTCATATGTCAGGGACGCAGACATTTGAAATGGCTCTGCTTGTGCTGACACCAAAAGCAGGGTCTTTGGTGAGCACAGCATATATCCAACCCTGAAGCCACTGCTGAGCTGTGAAGACAATGGTGCACAGCTCCAGCTGCTCAGGGACCTCTGCAGCATCTCCTCTCTACAGTGCAGACCCAACCTCAGGTCATCACCATTCTTTATCCTAGGAAAGGCTGTCATTTTTTAAAGTTTACAATCTGAAATACATACTAAACAATAGAGTGTAAAAATATAAAATAGAGAACAAGGCTACCTGTACCTAACACAATATATCAGAATTTCTGTGCACATAAATATAACCCATTGCACACTAGTTCTGTCCTCTCACATTCTTCATGGCCAGTTATTTACCTCCACAGCCAATGCCCAACAGATCTTTCCCTTCAGGAAAACTGGAACTGTCTGAAAAGCAGAAAACATTTGGCAGAAATAACCGTAATGAAGATAAGTGTTAACACAACATGCTAAACTCAGTCCGGGACACAGGCTTTCAAACTGCTATTTCCAGCTTGCAGTTGAGAAACTGTTTCAGACAACATAAAAAGCTGCATCTAACACTTTCTGACAGTGCCATATTGGCTGGGACTAACACAAAAAGGAGGTGTACATAAAAAGGCAAGGATGATTTCACCTTCATTGCTACAAAAACTTCTAAGCTATCAAAATAATCAGAAAATTAAAAACCAAAATATGACGAGAAACTGGCCAGCTTGCCTTCCAGCAGCTTCAGTTGGAAGATCAATGGGATCTTGACAGTATTGGTATCATCCGCCCTTTACAGCTATTCAGATGTTTGTTTAAAGTGAATTAAAGCAAGCCAAGCTTTAAGAGTGAAAATAGAAATAGCGATAATAGAACAACTCAATCAAGGGAACAAAACCATACTATAGTCCACAGAGAGTCCAGAACAGAAAGGTGTGCACTTACCATTGATCAGGACAAATAAAACCCAGTGAATAAAGGTTAAATAAAGCAATAAGAAAGGTACCAAAAGCCACTGAAAATGACAAGAAAAAGGACAAGCTGTAAACCTACACAGACCTTTAAAAGAGGGCTGCCCAAGCTTTTTCTAGCTGATATGTATATTGACAACAAGCAGAGGGCTAATCTGCATGTAACAGAGGGGAATTCAGCCTTCCTCCTTTCTTTTTGTTGAAAAAAGTATTGATTTAAAATTGGTGTTGTGTGACATGAAAAAACAGCAAAAAGATCTTCCCAGTTCAGTGTCTCAAGGATTAAATGCTACTCTTTGCCTGCATCAATTATTTTCACAGTGGTTTACTTGCACAGTTCTCGGCAGGGGCAAAACCTGCCTCCAGGGGCAGGCACCAAGCTATCTGGATAAGGGGTCTGTAAGAGTTCACAGGCACTCTCCCTCTCTTTGTGCAATTAATTCCTCATAAATGGACCTAGGGGAGTCTCTCATTTTCCTTCCTCTCACCAAATGTCCATAGTAGAGATTAAATGCAATTCAGCCACTTCAGCAGTCTTAAAAGCCTTGAAATTCAATTTTAAATTAAGAAAAATAATTTTTAAAAAAACAGCTTTTGTTTGATTTACTCTTATAAAGTATACAAAATATCATTCATTTGGCTTTATTTCATATTCTTTCATGCAATGTAAGGCCATCCCGTTGGTTTTCTAGAAAAAGCTTCCAAAACAAGCAAAAGCTTTACACATAACCTCCACTTGCAAAACTAAAAACTAATGTTCTAATGTTATATGGGATCCTGAACAACAATATCTCGGATAAGTAAGACAAAATGTCTTTTACAGGGATGCTAAAACCAGAGCATGGGCAGACTTGCTCCTTCCTCAGCTCAGCCCAAGGAAGCAGCAGGAGCTCAGCCATCAGTGCGAGGAGGGCTGGCAGGGTTGCTCAGGAACTTGGTGTGGTACAAAAGACGGAGTCAGCAAGGCAGACAATAAAGCCGTGTGGCCAACCCAGTGCCCAGTGCTAGATTTATTCACTGATGACTTTTTTGTACAGACATAGAGCAGTGCAGACATACCCACAGCTTTTACTTTCAGAAACCCAAGGAGAACAAGCAGTGTGAGGAGTTATGTAGCCTACTGCTATGCACCAATTACAAAATTAGGATGATCCGATGAAAAATAAATAATATTTTTGTTCACAGACTCTGATGGATCTTATTCCTCAGCAGGACATTTGTGAACTGAAGGAAGATTTCACTGCCTAAGTCAAAGGTGATAGCAAAAGAATGGAGAAAGCTACAGACAAGGAGAGCCTAGCTGGTGGAGTATGCTTGGTGACATACACAGAAAGAAGCCTTTAAGCCAATGCAGATGCCTTATGCTTAGATCTCAGCTTTTTTTTTTTTAATTTGTAATATTATTGGGTTTTGTTAGAAGAAGGAAAAAAAATGTATTTATTAGAATTTTTCAGGGGAAAAAAAAAACCAAACAAAAAAACCAAAACAAAACACACACACACACAAAACCCCAAACACCATCGTGCTTGCTTGGCAAGTACCAACTCCTCAAAAGCAAAGACTTTCATAAGAACTGTCTAATGCAATTGGTGTCTGTCAGAGTCCACCCAGTGTCCTGTTGGACACTCTGATCTCCTGCTACTTACTTACTACGGTGACTCTTCCCTATGTTTTCAGATCCCCAGAAATTAAATGTCTTGGAAGTTGGCAGCACAAGAAACTAATTCATCCCAGCTCCAAGCTCCAGCCCTTTCAGCTGGAGTTCAGCTTTTCCTCCCTACATGTACAAAAGGAGTATGCAGCTTCTTCAAAGTTAATTTCTTCAGAATATAGTCTTTGAATCTCTTAATAACATAGTCCTGCTTTTTTCTTCCAAAAAAAGGAATATATGGAGGCTCCAGGAGAGACATTTTTTGGTTTAGCTTTTCAGCCTTCAGAATTTTTGCAGGAAGAATATCCCAAGTTTTGTTCCCCTCTTAGCATTACCTTTATCTTGCTACATGGAATGTAGTTATCTTTAATTCTGTGTGATACGATTTTATATAGAAAGTCATTTCATTATATAATTACAGATATTTAAGACATCTTTTGGTATAAATCTGTCAAATGTACTGAGCTCACCATATTCATAGCAGCTTTAGTCACAGCTGGTAGTATTAATTGCTCTAATTTCTGCCTCCATTTCTCTCTCATCTTTTATTTTGTGCTTTCTCCCTGCTGGAGATAAAATTTTGCACTCAAAGTAATGTAACAGTTCAACAAGAAAGAACAGTTGAGACCATATGGTTAAGACCTTTGGTTTACCTAGTATCCACTGACATCAGAATCAAGCTGGTCTCCAGAGGGCTTTGGCAAATGTATTTGCACCTGCAAATTATGACCTTTTTGCAGTTTGCACACCATAGATCAGTAAACAGATGCATTAATGAACATCTGAAAAGGAAAATTCCTTTGGACATTGCTCATCTGTGACCACTTGAAAAAACTGTTTTGTCTGGTGCTTTGGTGGTAAGGGATAATTTATGAGCTGCATCCTAGGAGGAGAGCCGTCACTTCTGTCTCTTTCATTGCCACAAACACACGGATCTGCTGGGACACAGGAACACCCTTGTGAGCAGAAGGAAGACAGCATCAACAGTGGAAATACATCATACATAAAAGTGACACGCACACAAAAGACCTATAAATCAGATAACAAATTAGCAACAAAAACAGGCAGCTTCCTTGCTGTCAATATCCATCATAACAGGAGCCAGGGAGGCATTAGACAGGCAATGTGTTGCTCTGATTCAGCAAACCTGCAAGTCCCTGACGGCACTCATTTGATGGTCAGCACATGTAGGTACAATGGTTCTCCTCAAACATGCAAATGAACTCAGAGGAGACTGCTCCTGTGTACAGAGTTAATGCCCTGCATACAGATTATTTTCCTTTTACAGAAAGGAGACTTGGGGCATTTATAAATGGGCTCATTCTATCTATCTGATGTAACTAATTCCCCAGCATTTTATTACCTAAATTTCCAGGTGATAAAATTTATTGGTCTCTGAAGCTAGATAAAGAAACTGGTGTGAGTGTTTCCATACATATATGTGAATGTATGTGAGGAAAAGAGACAGCATAGGTTAAGAAAAAAGGCCAACAGATTTCATATTCTTTTTTTTTTCTTCCTTAAAAGCATATAATTTAAAATTATTTGCATCATTCTTACATGTTTTCATAGCAGTGAATTCTGTTAATTTATACAGGAAATTACAGAGAAGAATTGAAAATAATCATTCCTTATTAGAGATATAGTTAACTGATGAACAATAGCCAAGTAGGAAAAGAAAAAAACATACCTAGAACAGCCAGGTATCAGCCAGTTGGTAAACAATTGTTTATTTTGTTCTATAACATACTGGACCATGACAAAAGCTGATGTCCAAATCTACAGATAACTTCATCATTTTCAGTCTATAAAATCCAATAGCAAGAATGACTACTGAAGCATTTTATAAATGTAATATTACAAAGGAAGTTACTTGCTTGAAATACTAGAGATGAGTACATTCTCACTTTGTCTCAAGGTTTGAGAGAAATGACATTGTTAAAGACAGGCCAGAAGACTATGTAACTCTAGAATTTTAAGAAGAAAATGTGTTAAATGTATTAATGTATTAAAATACAGTTTATTTGGGGCACTATTTTTTCTGAAGTAGCATGTACATTTACTTTTCAATTGTGAAGAAAACAAAGACTTTCTNACTTTTCTTGATTCTTCACACGAGACAAAATACTATGGCCAAACTCTGAAATAATTCCAAAGGTGTGAGACAATTTAGATGTTTTCTTTAGATGCAAACCCAAAAGATATCTATGTCAGCCTATCCAAATACCAAATTTGAGTTTGTCAGGCAGATCTGGGACAAGGCATGTATTCACATCTAAAAGCATTCTAAAATCATTAAATTCCAATCATCTCTAACATAATCTCATTTATTAGGGCTGTTTGCTGTGGTTTTTAACTGCTTTAACTGCAGTAATGAAGAATACAGTACTTGTGGTTTTCTACCTTAGACAAGAACAAGGGAGAAAACCAAAAAGTGCCACTGTGGTACTGTACAAACCCAACCATCGCACCATCTTAAAAAAGAGACAGCAGAACTGGAAAAGCACAGGGAAGGTGACAAGAATGAACAAAGTTACTGAACTTTTGAGAAGGACTGAGAAAACTGCTCAGATATTCAGCTGGATCAGAAATATTTGCAGGGAGGGGTGGGATACGAGAGAGGCCTCTGACGTCATGACTGTCATGAAACACTGGTTATTCCATGAAATAAATGCTCGTTAAGTTACAGGTACAAACGCCTTTACTATGAAGTGCATACCTAAACTATGAGTTCATTGCTATGACATGGTGGAAACCAGCATTATATAGTCAAAGACAGATTTGTAGATTGGCGGAAGAAAGATCCATCAGTTATTATTAACCACAACACTATGGATACAACCGATTGATGGGAGTTGGAAAGGCCCATGAAGGGAAGCTTCAATAAATACTCACCCTCTTCAGAAACTCCTTCCCTACACTTGTGGTGCCAGCTTCTCTTTCACAGGAGACGCTGGGCTCAGCAGACTTTTAGTGTAATACAGCTATTTTTATGGCTTTAAACATTATTAGGTGTGGAATTTTGGCAGTGTATTTTAGTCAAACAGTCCTATTTTTTAACTTTTTTTTTTATTAGCAGTATATGCAAAAAAGAAAATCTGATTTTGCCACATCACCTCTTTGGGACTGTTCTGTATGGCCTGTGACTGCATCTTCCATCTCTCTGCAACCAGCAATCACTGGTGGGAATGTTCTCTGAAGCCATCTACAGTTCATTTTAAGATCAAATACCCAGAACCCAGAACATCTGAGCTTGAGCCAGGTTTTACAAATCAGACCTTGTTTTCTGTTAAAAAGTTTCCCACAAGAATTCTTCAGCAGATGGTGGAAAAGTTATATATTATTAATGCTATCCAATTCCATTAGAAATTGTGGGTTTGCTATCTAGGACAAAGAGATAATTCATAACCTCCATCTGTATAGAATGTTTGATTCTGAAGGAGTTTTACGTAAGCAATGAAAACAGGTAAGTCTACTCACCACTTATTGCAGAATCAGAGTTCTGTATAACAGACAACTACTTTTAAACCCATTAAAAGTTGTTCCTTCTTTATTTTTAAACCCCAAAATATAGACAGATAATGGAACTTAATATATCAGGCTGAACTGAGCCTAAAATCATACCACCATTTACAAAATAGATTTTCTTTCCGTCTAGTTCAGAAATATCCCTAAGAAATCTGCTTGTTTTGTAACTGTGGAAAATGTCACAACCACAAAATATTGGTCTTTTTCATCCAAGAGGTGTTGATATCAATATTAAAACTGTCTGAGGCAAGGCATTTTCATCTATATTTCATTTCACATTTAGATTCACACTCTCCTGTTTTACTGAACCCATCTGCATCTCTAGCTGTCTTTTTAAAATGTTCAGTGGACAGAATTTTCCTCTCTGATTTATACCTTGATCAAGCTGAGTGGAACAAACACATACGTTTTGGAGACCAGCTACAGGCGCTGAATGTCTGATAAATGCTGAGCAGGTTCCCGGTTCCTATCAATTGTATCATTGTATCCATTTTGCTCTCTGCATTGCATCAACTTAAGATGATGTGCTAACCGAGGCACAAAAAAATTAAAAGCTGTTGGGATCACAGTCTGGAAGGAAAAAAAATTTATCTTCCAACACTACATAAAAGAACCTCTTATCTAATATGGATGACAGTTAATATTTTTAGGAGAAAGAAAAAACTTTTCCCAGTATTCTGGAGCAAATAAAAACAAAAATTTGAAGACTATCTTCCCACACACTCTGCCATCAGGCACAAAAGTCAGTAGCTCACACTTGCCCAGTCTATGGGTAATTCTGGTTCTTTCCATTTCCAGAAACTCTAATCGTAAAATATGCAAGCTACCTCCCTAAATAGATACTGAAATCTCCACCAAGACACCTAAATAATTGGTCTTTGGACTGCATAAAATTTCTCTCCTGCAATAATGTAACAATTCAGCTGAGATGCTTGAAAGTCACCGCAGCGTCCGCTAACGATAAGACCACCGTCATTAAAGATGGACTGCACTATTGCTGCTCTGCCCCCACTGGGGTGTTCCAGCCTCCTACTTCCTAAATCACAACCATGTCAACACATGAGCTGATGGCTGCCCAGCACTCCCTGTGAGCAGCCCACCTAGGTGGATGCCTGCATTTGCCAGCAGTCTTCAGAGGCAAGCAGAAATGAGATCCAGCTACCTTTGAGCAACATTGTATAAAACAGTTCACACATAGTTTATCAAACCAGGATTTTTCCGCTGCTATTCTGAGAGGCGATCACCTTCACACTGGAGCAATACGGCAGGGATGTCTCAGAGATCTCAACTTCCCCGGCTGAGGATGCTGAGTGCACAGAGCTGACTTACACTGTAAAGTCTTTGGAGAACAAGTGTCTTTCTGTTTACGCCTGCATATTAATTTTCCTGTCCATGAGTAGAGCGCGTAGGCGTGTTGATAATAAAAATAATCACTAACAAAACAATAGCACTGCACTAAAATATGAAACCATAATTCTGCTCAGGATTTTTACTTTACTGCTATTGTATTGATATATTGGTGTACTGTACTCCAATATTTACAGACAAATATATTTAAATCATGCTTACTACGGCATACCTATTCAACTTAGAGTGTCTTGGGAAATCTCTCTTTGGGCTTTTCAGCACTAAACTGATTTCAATGAAAAACAATTCCTTTACTCTTTCTGAAAAGAAATGCTTTTGGGTGAAATAACATCTCACCATTACGCATGATGGAGCCCCGCTTTCCTGGAGATGGCTGAACACCTGCCTGCTGAAGGGAAGTGGTGAATGAATTCCTTGTTTTGCTTTGCTTGCATACGCAGCTTTTGTTTTGCCTGTTAAACTGTCTTTATCTCAACCCACAAGTTTTCTCACTTCTACTCTTCCAACTCTCTCCCCCATCCCACTGGGGGGGAGTGAGCGAGTGGCTGTGGTGCTTAGTTGCCGGCTGGGGTTAAACCACAACAAGTTAACAGTGAGCTAAAACTAAGAGATGACAATGACTAGGACAGCAAAAAGACCAATCAACAAGAAATCAAATTTGGCACAAAAAGGACACTCTGAAGTCCTGTCATGCCAAACAAAATCTTTCCTTTCCCAGCTGAGAACGTTTGGCTCTCTAATATTCAGAAATAAAGACAATGCATTAAAGATCATGAGATACTTTAATTTCATATGAGGTTATATTTAATTCACATTTTCAAGCTTCTTTGCTTAACTACAAGACACCTAAACTTGCAATTTTTTAAATGAAAGTTGAAATTCTCATGTAATTACTGAACTTATGGCAGGCCTTCAAGAAAAGGCACTTACTGCATTAAAACCACAAGAGCTGGCAACAATGTGTCTGATTCTGACAGAAGCTTTAGCACTTTCTAGCTTTAGCAGTGCTAATTACTGATTAGCAAGCTTCTGTTTCACGTAACAATCCTGTACTTTCCATACTTATTTTAAAATTTTTGTGTACATCTACTAGCAACACATTACATCCAGAAAAACACAAGTAGTATATCCAGAACATGGGGAATTATGAGACAAAAAAATGAATCTGTGACCCTGAACAAGTTTTTTTTGTTGCTTATTGTACTTCGACTTGCTTTTTTCTTTCCTGAGAAAACAGTTTGCATAAATGCTATTTCTCTCAGCATATGGTAGTTGGATAATTTAGGGAGGAGGTTTACAGAGCTTTTTATCTTATATAATATAAACTAACAATTAAAAAAAACCCCCACAGTCTTTGACTGAAGCCCTAAATCAATTAATTTTAATCAATATTATTAAAAAATCTTTTCTGCATGTGCCAGAAGAGAATAAAAAACCTGCAATCTTTCTTCTGTAGGTAAGGTGAGTGAACCAGGAGTCAAATGAGCAGAAAAGGTTTTAAGAAATATCTGGTGTACTTTCCAACTTTTAAAAGCATTTCCTGGCACAGCGCTGAGAAGTAATTTAGAGACTGCTTGCTGCCCAGGGGAAGGGGACAGTTCTGGGGAACTTTATATAAGTTTAATAACAGTAGCTAATTTTTCAAGGCCTTGGAAAGGTTGGCAATGTTTCAGCTAAGCAGCCTGCAGTCACAAAAGCAGCACTCCGCGGCAATTGCCTTCCTGTAGCAGTAACTGTGTTAAGTATGTTTTGGCCTCCAACTTCACCTCATTCTGTCTATTCTGTCTATTTATTCAAGTTTGTGTTCTGTCTATTTATTCAAGTTTGTGTACTTCATCATCATCATCACCATCACTTCTTTTGAGCATGTGTTAGTCCTCACTTGCCCTGCTTACCAACACGTTAAACATCCTGAGCCCCCCTCTACTGCATTCATCCCAGGTAATGCGCCTTCCTTCTTCTTGCTGCTCTGGAAACTTGCAGCATCTAGGTGAGTGCATGGCAGAGGCTCCCAGTGGTGTCAAAGGGAACAAAACGGGTTGGGACAGTCAGACCCATGCATGCCAAGTGTCCCTAATTCCTCATGTACCAGCTTCTCCTGTAGGTCACTGAGGCCATAAAGAAATCACTCATATCGACAGTGCACGGATGTGGCCAGGGCATCTGTTCCTGGAGCAACTGTATATTCTTGGAAATATTTAAGCATAGCCGAACAGCATGAGTGCCATTAGATGGGTAAGGAGCACCTGTATTTTCTGACAAAAATAGAAGCTTTGAGCAAACTAGAAAAAGCTAGCACAGCTAGTACACTGCAGTACAGCTGTTTATCTTACTAATTTTCCTTATTCCCCACAAATAAACCAGCTCTAGTAATAGAAAACCCTAATAATGGATCCATGGATCTAATGATCACTTCCCAATTTATAGTTCTGTAACTATTTTATATGTATTAGCATCAAAACATGGAAAAGGATCAAAGAGCATACACAGGTTCTTTTTAGAAAATTTCTAACACACTGAGATTTTCATAGGTTCATTGGGTCATACAAGGTCTGACATAATAGATAGGCAAGGAGACTAACAAAATAATGATTAATTTTTCATAATGTATGATGTTTTCTGTTGACCTTATTTATCCCTTATTTTTCCAGACTGCTCCAAAATGCTACAGCATACCCAGACAAGACAGTGGGTATTTTTAATGCATAAGAAAATCATCTATTTCTTTCCAAAAAAACCCCATTTGATCTTTACTAATTGTGGGAAAAGGAGAGAAGAAATTGGAAGAAGCAGAGCATAAAATGTTACAAATTAAATTTTATGAAAGTTATGTCTGCCACACAGTGAGGCACAGCAATGCATTAGTTAGAATTCATACTGATGTTTACCCCAAGCGTTAGGTTGTCTGAGTAATTAGAAATTTGATGTTACATCCTAGCCTAACTTTTCTGCCACATGTTTGACATCAGCCAAAAGGGTCACGATCAAGAATTTAATTAATAATTTCCTCTTGAGACAAACACAAACTCCTATCCAACATATGGGAAAATTTTTAAAAAATCCTCTTCAAGAGCCCTCTAGCAAGGGCAACATCATCCGTACTGGCAGGGTATGCAGGCAGGCGTGAAAATCTACTTAGTAGACCTCTGCAGTTCTCTGCTTGATCTATGTTACCTTAGAGTGCAACACACAGCCATTTGCACAGTAACGTCTCCCTCACAGGCGGTAAACAAGAGCACTTGGAGGTGAGCCCTCATAGCTTGGGAAAGGCTCTTTTCCCACAAGCTTCTCTAAGACCTGCTATTTCAAAAAAGTCTGAAGTTCCTGTAGAGGTATATGAATTTTTCTACTAGCATCACCTTGCAATATTTCTTAATTGCACTATTTCAATCATTCCTAAGTTCCACATGCAAGTAAAGCCACCTTCTCTATGGAAGTACATCTCTCCTTTTTCACTAGCTTTTTAACACTGAAATTCTCATGGGTATGAATGGTACCTGGACATCATGAGGGTTGGTGAATTGGAAGGATAGGAATGTGGTTAACAGGCAAAAGCTTTTGGTCTAAAAATATCAATTAATGGGCAAACAGCATACATTTTCCTTTACACCATGAGCAAAGGAGTGTGAGCAAATACTGACCTGAAACAAGAATGGTTCTCTGAGTAAGGAATGACAAGCAAGCGCCATACAACATTCTGCTTTTCCCTCTTATGAATTTGTTTTTCTCAGCTTTAAAATATAAAAATACTTGCAATAACATTCAGTGTTAAGTATCATACTGACTCCAATAAGATTTTTTTTTTTTTTTCTTTTTTTAATGTGTACTGTCTTAGCCAAGGTATCTGGTATCCTTATGCATGTGTGGATTTGAAAATCATGTTCCATTGCAAGGTATCGCTAAAGTAAATCTTCAAGACTAACATCTTTTCTGAACCTAGTTTTAAAGAATGAAATGGGTGTTGGAAAGTCATTGGGGAACATAAACAAGGGAACTATATTCAGCTGCTACAGCAGCTTAATTACTGGAATATGAGCAGGTATCCTTCCCTCACCCCCCTCACCCCAATCTACAGGACAGCAATTCCTTCCTAACACAAGAAGGCTTTCTGCATTCACAGGATAATGAAAGGAGGGGGAAATGATAGGTTTATATCCCTTCACATACTCTTATGTGATTCATAGCACTGAAGCTTACTTACTGTGCTGGGGGGGATCTGTCTCTTAAATAACACCAGTTTTTTTAAAATCATACATTAAAAAATTTACACAAAACTATACCCCGATCTTAATTTCTGTACAGTCAATTGGCAAAAAGCAATTCTTTGCTTCCTCAGTTTGACAAAAAAAGAAGCAGAGCAAAGCAGCTGCTGTTTCAAGAGAAGTGCTGCTGAAGCTTTTAGATTATTCCCATTGACTTTAGATAGATGTTTATTTGTGTGCCTGCATGATCAGGCAGGTAAGGTTATCTTCTGTCTCTGCCCAATAAATTAGAGTGAATTGATGTTAAGAGGAAAGGGGGGAAAAGCCTTATGCAGAAATTTCCATTTTCTTTTCAATTCCTAATAGGAACTTTTGCAAATGTGAGTTCTACCTAATGTGTTTATTAATAGTTAAAAGCTTCTATTAGGCAAAAATATTACAATGGTATACCAAAATGGGAAACAACATTATTTCTAAGGTTATCATTTTCCTTTGTGAGGTGCATTATTCAGTTCATCATGCCATTTATTTAACAAAATATTTCTAGCAACATCAGTTAGTTTTACTCTGTTAAAATTATGCGAGTCCCTTCCTCTGAACCAGTGTTTCTTGTTATACACAGATGGACTTATTCTTTAAAGGGTAAATATAATTTATATTATTTAAGAATGATAATTATATCAAAGAAAAGGGAGCACTCTTTACTAAAAAATCTTCATTTCTCTGTTTGGGGTTTTTTTTCAGCATAACCCCCCAATTAAGACAGAGACCTGGAGAAGGGTAACTTACATCATTTAATGAATTCTTCCTATAATACAATCAGTGACAAGTTGAGAATGATTCTCAAAATGCTTACCCATACCACAAAACACTCACAAATACCCTAAAACAAACGTACCAGTATGAACATCCCAAAAGTTGTAAGTAAAAAGTGCCACAGAAAGAGCACAAAGGGCATTACAAATTTCATAAATGACTACAATAGCAGGTAATTTATTAAATAATGTAGCAAGAGATTTCTTGAAAGTTCTTATCTCCTCTCCCAAACATACCTATCTCATATGAAGAGAAATCCTTTATGAATTTAAATCAGTAATAGTCTTATCGTCTGAACAGGATTTACCAGCCAAGCACTTCAAATGGGTTTTTGTTATTAGTGACACCCCTCCACCCCAGCCAGTGTACTGTCCACAGATGCAACAACCTGCGGTGCACCAGAGGAAGAAGAGGGGGACAAAGGAGAAGAAAAGCTGGGTAAGTGTCAGACAAGGAAAAAAAAAAATCTTCCTGTCCCCACTAGTGTCCTGAAGCATGGGATTAATGCAACAAACAAAAGGTACAACCAAAGAGCTATTCAATCTCCCTTCAACATCTCTGGGGAAAGCACTGCAATGGGTACCCAAGGACATTATATAAGCTGAATTTTCTGTGTTGGAATGTTGCGATTTGTCATGTAAACATTTCCTGAGGTTTACCAAGCTTCATCGTGGAGCAGGTTTTGCTCATCACAATGCTGTTTGGTTGTCAGATTATTGTTGTACTTCAGTCTTGAGATGCCTGGGAACTTTCTACTACGGAGCAACCTGAGATATATTCCTCTTCTGGGAGGAAGATTTCCTGGTCAGCACTAAATTAGGAGTTAGCAATTTGTAATGAAATCGATCGAAAATCCAATGTCTCCACTAAAACATTATTGATATATGTATTGATAAAAACTAGCATAGGTTAGGGGGTGAGGTTCTGTGTTCTTGGCAGAAACATGCCTTTTTCTTTCATGTGACTCATAGGTGCTTTGCTACTACAAGTGGCAAACAAACCCTAGTACCAGGAAGGAAAGAATTTGTTTCTATTTCTAACAAGGATAAAATCCCTACAAAAAAGTTTAAAGTCATTCCCTCTATTATTTAGAGTAGTCTGAACACAAAGAAGAAAGAGGTGATAGATGGCAAAAGATAAAATAAGAATATCTTTAATAGCTGATAGGCCTGGCCACATGTACATGAGCATGTAGGTAAACAAAGCAGTAGGTAAACAGCAACTGCATATTCAAGCTCCTGAACAAAGTCCTTCCATTTCCTACATCTCTAATGCAGGAACCCCATCTTCAAAAGCAGTGACAGTTTCTGGACAAATTAAAACTCATTTCTCTGCATGCCTTTTACACCTAGATGGACCAAAAGCCCTTCATAAACTAGCAATTTGCTGAAGAGCAGTTTAAACAAGAAAATCCACAGCCTGATTTATATTCTGCTAGAGGCTGTGCATGTAACCCTTGTTAGGAGAACTGTATAGACCAGGGACATGTTACACAGATGCAGAATTGTGCAAGTTGAAGACTGCTGGCTCAGAGAGTCAGCAGTTTGTTCACAGGTTTCTGCTGAGAGCAGAAACTCAGAAGAGAGGCCCATATAGTGACCGGTGATTAGTGACTGGGGGTGGCAGCTGGGTCCTGGACATGGCGAGGTGGTGAAGCAGGTCGTGGATCCACCCAGGTGCAGCAGGAGATGAGGCTGGAGATCACCTGCACCTGGAGATCACACCTGCAGCACACGTCAGGCAAGGCCTGGGGGTCAGGGACTCAGCCAAAATGTGGCTCCGGGGGTCGTGGGCAGGAGTGGGGGTCCCATGTGAGGCTGGGCAGGGCTGCTAAAGCCTGTTAGTGCCCTCAGGACCCTGTCAGAGCTAGATAGCAAGAGGAAAGTCAATAGTCCTGCAGTAAATGTGCACAAACATCATTATAGTTGGATAATATAAACTACAACATAAAGATATGTCTGTAGTGGTAAGACTTCACTTTGATTACTATGCTTTTCCTATCCCAGCTACCCCAAAAACTTCTGAGAACTGAGTCCTCTGAAATATAAATGAGGCATTTTGGGCCTGCGGACTCAGAGGGACGCTAAGCATTAAAGGAGAGCAAATATACATGGATGAAGAAGATGAGAAGTGGGTCTGCTTAGTAACAGCTAGATAAATGTACTTCCAGTTAGGATATATTCACAAACAATTTATTAATGTGCTTCACTAAACTTAAAATGCCATTGGATAATTTGACTAGAGAACCAATTCAGTTAATTCACAGAGAGATAGCATTTGAGAAATAAATCAGATCTAACCACTTGACAACTTTGATAGACAATTCTTCTGAGAGTCAGAAGTCTTCTCATCTTCCTAGGTACTATTTTCAGATGCAAAACAACTTCTTTAGTCCCAGATGATTCCTATCAAACACGGACTGCAACTTATGTTTACTACTGGAGCTCCTAGCAGAGTAACTTCATCTGAAATAATTTCTAATAGATGAATAGCAAAAATCAAAATCAGGAGTGGAATCACTTAAAGTAAACAAAACTGAAAAGGTAATTCAGTGCAAATGCCTGTGACAGTCACAGGTTTAAAATCAAGTAGCTCACAAAAGGCTTAATCATGAGCCTTCCTTATGGAACTGTAAAGACTAACCCCACACTCTACATAATTACCCAAAACCATCCGTGTCTGGGAGGAAAGGCTGGTCCCGCACACTCGGGAAGCTGGTTCCTCCCTGCCCCATGCAAACACTCAGAATGTCTTCAGCTTCAATGCCTCAGCCTGCACAAATAGGTAGGAAGCAGAGAGCTAAATTAGCACCATCTGACCTCCACTCTACCTTACTCTCTAAAGAACAAGGACTGAACAGTGCAGTCCCATGCCAGGCTCAATTTCACAGTATGTGCTACTGGTTTAGATTCAGGTGGTAGAAACTAGACAAGTCACAACCTGCCGGCCGCTTTCTGGATGGCAGATCCATGCAGATTTCATTTCAAAAATTCTTGGCAAGGGAAGGGGAGCCCTGCACTCTCCTGATAGAACATATTCATCCTCAGTTTCAAAACACATTAAAATACAAAAATGGTTTAACTGCTTAATGAGGTTCTACTCAGTCAGAGAAGTCATATCACAACTCTCCATTGTCCCTTGAGGTAGCTTATTAAGTTCTAGAAATACTGTCTGAAAAACTTAAGTCATCCAAGTCTCTGTCCACTTGCAATAAAACTGATGACCTTCTCAAAAGAGATTCTATCAAACTGTGCCTTTGTATAAGAAACAGTGATGTTTAACCTCACAAAGTTTTTCTTTATTCCCCTGTAAGCTCAGGAAAATATTTACCCAGGCTTTTGGGATTTTCTATATGTCTTTTACAGCAATATTTCACAAAAAAATGCATTAATTTGATTGTTTCATGTATGTATATATGTATATGTATTTAAAGATTGATTTTAAGAAACATTAAATGCACACAAGTCCATAAAGTAGTTACATTCACCGACATGTTCAAGCAATGTGGGAATAGAGTTCTGGAAAACTAATATATCTGAAGTTCCTGGCAGTCACAAAATCACCGATTAAAGCAACCTCTCTGGGCAATCTGGTCCACTACTTGACCAACTTCTTGGTTAAATAAATAAATAAATTCATTAATATCTAATTAGAATTTCCCATGTTCCAACTCCTGTCCATTGTTCCTCGGCCTGTCCTTGGATGCTTTCAAGGAGAGTCTGGCTTTGTCTTCCATATCCTCTGGTTAGCTGGTTGTAGACAGCAACAAGGTCCTACCTGAGCCTTCTCTTCTCCGGGCCCAGCAAACCCTACTCTCTTAGCCTTTGTCCATCGTGTGCTCCAGCCCCCACCAGCACCTGCCACCCAGGGACAGCTTCCCCCATCCAGTCCCTTCTACCAAGACAACAAGCCCAGCAGGATGCTTCCTAACCACCATGCCCTGATATTGTGAACACTGTTGCCACCACATTCTCCTGCCACCCATGCTGTCCTGGAATCCAGTAGTCACGGACCCTACAGGAGAGTGCGTGGTAGTTTCTGAAACGCCCTAAGCAAAATGGTGATTTTTTTTTTCCTTCTCCATGTTAGAAATTTTAAGAAAAAAAATGTAATATGCATTACAAATTACTTTGTATTTCTTCATATACAAAAAGAAAGAGTAAAATATTTTTTCTCATTGACTTTTAGCATCATGTTTTAAGTCAGATGTTAATATCAAGGCAACGTACATCCACATTATCTTTTTTCCTTATTATTGCATTATTATGCTACGGTACTTCATAAAGTGATTTCTGTATGTCACATTGAAGGAAATAGCCAGGATGCAAGCAAGTCTCTCAGTGTAGGATCAATGGTTACGCCATCAAAACTCATAGTCTCAGTGTATTAATAATAGTTTGACAGGAAATCTCAGGAAGAGAGAAACTAGGAAATCCTTCAAAGAATGCAACCAAAACATCTTCTTATATTGGTTTTTAGTCTCTTTTTTATTACTTGTGAGCTGACATTTTATGAAGTACATTTTAATGGGTCATTGGACTGGCCATAGAGCAGAACTCTTTAACTGTTTGCCATGGTGAAAACTTTATAACCTTCAAAAGATATCTGTCCAGTTCTACAAAGTTCTCTGTAGACAGAGAGGCTTTAATTTGTGGGTAACATAACTCTGCTGCCTTTGATGAATTATTGCACATGTTTTTCTGGGCAATGTTATACTTTATTATTGTTTGTTTCTGCTAGCACTTTCTGTGTGACAGTGGCTATATAAATATGAAAACATGTGCGACCTGAAGAGCTTCTGTTTTAAGCAGTGAAAAATCAAATATGAAATAATACTGAGACTAGAGGAATTTAAAATTGAAGCAATCTTTTGGTAATCAGCTGCATTTTGATTACACCAAATTACAATGCATCTCAGTTTTTGTTTATTTCTATGAAATCCTGTATTAATCTACCACAATGTTATCAAA
Organism: Fregata magnificens; assembly: GCA_013389945.1. NCBI lineage: Eukaryota > Metazoa > Chordata > Aves > Suliformes > Fregatidae > Fregata > Fregata magnificens. Next base: position 43,740 of record WAAD01021094.1, on the reverse strand, counting down.
ACTGAGTACCAATACAGGTCCCAGCCTTGGAAGGGAATTTAAAGGTAGTGAACGTAGAGATTTTACAGACCCTTTTCTACCACCAGACCTAGAATGGTCTAAAGTACAGGAGAGACAGAGTTCACAAGAAAAGCAGCATCTTCAGATCTCTTTAGATACTTCAACCCATTACTGACAAAAACACACAGGCTTTGAGCATATAATGCTTTGTGCTAATAGAAAATATTATTGGGTATTCTAAGCCTTGCCTTCGTTTCAGGTGGCCTATGTGCAGGGAAAAAGTATAAGGAAAGCTGTTGGAGAAGTAGATACAACTTAGTTGTGAAAGATGACATATCTGATTCCCTCTTCACCTGCTCTAAGTGGTGGTCATCTCCCACGAGATGACCAAGAGTGAACTCCATACCAGGGTACCCTCCCTGAAAAATATATGCTTAAGCTTACCTGTGTTGGTATCACTTGTAGCTTGAAAGAGTGCTGATTTGGGAAAAAGAGTTATATAAACCATTATGAAGTCTCAGATGTATATTGGCTCCTTTACAGTGTATTCCTGCACAGATCAACCCACCTGTATTGTGTCATTGTTCTCCCTTGAGCTGGATAAAGGATTCTGTGGAGGGACAAGTTAAATGTGTAAAGTCAGGGTGTTCTTAACACACATTTCATAAAGACTTGATACAGAACAAGTTCCCTAACAAATATGTTTTTCTTACTGAAAAACTCAGGTAACTCACTATTCCAATATTGAGTTTGGCATACAAAAATAGGTAGAATTTAAAATACTGTAATATACATAAAAGCTTATAAAAAAAATTTACTATCGAGAATATTGACAGACCTTAGTTCTGTTCTGTTAGATAGCAAGACCTCCTTTTTTAGTTTGTCTTTCTTTTTTCTTTTTTTTTATGCTTAATCCCGTAAAATGTGGTAAGGTTTACCAACACCTTCCCCTTGAACTTTGGGCATCCTACTGAAGAGCAGCCATTTTTATACAAGAGCAGTAGATATGATCTATGTATTTGAAATGAGAGAACCAAACTAAAGATACTGTGATGTACAAACATCCTGTTAGACTCTGTTAGGAGTCTCTCCTGTGACTCAGAGTGAATTTTGTTGCCAGAAAGTCTGAGGTTATAGCAGAAAACACAATTTCCTTAACTCCAATTTCTGGCTTGAAAACCAGGTTCCCTGTATATATGCCATTCCTTTTCCTTCTAATACCATCCATTTTCTTCCTGATTTCCATAGAAAGAAAAGAGGTATACTGGCTGCACAGGAGATGTAACATATTCAGTATGTCCACGTTAGGCTGGCAGGCAAAAGACTAGGCAGTTGGCAAGGCCCTGCCCTGACGTGGAGCTAGCTGAACAGGATGTGGAAAACCACTGGACATGACATGAGAAATTGCTGGACATGCCAGAGACCGGCATAAGAGGTCATCAAAAGTTACAGATAGTGCCAAGAGGGACATCTGGGTTTGGCAGATGGTTAAAGGGGAGTTATGTGAGAAATGGTTGAACTTCACAGATAGTGGAGGTGAGTATTAGCACTAGCAAGACCAGCAATGCCTAGATGACCGTATCAGTAATACCTTATGAGACCCAAATTATCTTGGTTTCAGTATCTGAAATGCCAAATTTGTGTACAAATGTATCATAACTGGGACCAATGCAGAAAAAGTAACTAACTAGAGTTGGCCAGATTGCTACCTGTTGTGTTGGTTCAAGACCTTGAAGAACCAGTTTATACTGTAAGTTATTGGATCGTATTAAGACCAAGGAAGCAGGTCTCCCCATCAGGAAATGTTGCTTTTAGCTTAGGTTGAACAGAGATTATCCCTGTTCAAAAAGGCATTGGAAAGAAGAATCAGCCACAGCAGAGTCCTTCTCCTCCAACCATCCACTCCGTCCCTCACCAATGTTCCACGCTTCCTTCCCTCCTCTGTACACCATAGTAGGAGCGGAACACTGGAGGTGGCAAAGCTACCTCCATAACCTTTGTCTTATAAGTTCACAACATGTCCTAGGGCTCTTGCACAGCTCAAAATTATTTTAGGTGATAGAGGAATTTAACCTTCAGGCCCGATAAGGACCACTGTGTTTTAGTGTTTAGCCATCTGCATGGCTTGCCACAACCTGATGAGACAATGTTAAATTAGACATTTCTGCCTACATTATGTACTGACTCATGAAAGCACCATAAGAGTAAATGAGATCAGTGATATTCTCTAAGTATTTACAGACAGCTCTGCAGTTTCAATTTTTCTCTTTTAACATTTTCCATAATTGATATGCAGTGCTTTCCTGTGGATAGTAAAGATTTGCTGAGCTTTATGAAGAATGTCAGTCTTTTGAGTTTCCTCAAATCCTTTAAACCAGGGATCAGTATGAAAGGATAGAGCTTGTTAGAGGGCACTTTGAGCAAAAGAAAACTATCAGTCAAAACAGTGGCTTGATAATGCAGCTGAGGCAGTAACTTATCTCAGAATGAACAGTCCCTCACCCAATTAACCTGATAGCAGACTGGAAGTCCATCTGAATTAAAAAAAAAAAAAAAAAAGAAAGAAAGGAAAAAGAAAGGGAGAGAAGCTCTTACTCCAGAGGTTTTCTTTTGCTGCAGCCTTTCCAAGCACAAGTCAGTGCAGATGATCCGTGCAGCAACCTGTTGCAGAGCTCACTTGCAGTTTGATAAGGTCAAAGCAGAGCCATTTTCCTTGCTTTCAAAATATAAAGGTCTGGTAAGAGAAACTTGTTAGCTAGAATGACACAGTCTAATTATGAAGACTGTAACATCTTTGGCCAGAAACTTTTGAAAATCCTGGTTTGCTATTTTGTTACAGTCCTAAAAATACCAGCAGCTTTTGCTGAAGTTTTGCAAAAGTTTGGTAGAACAATTCTTCATATGAATGTAGTGCCTCAGTGAATAAAACCCTGTTATGTCTGAAAACCTAGTCATCCCCTTCCCACACATCCACAAAAGCAAAAATCAAGCAATAGTTCTTATTAAATCAAATAATATTTGGCTGTTAATAATGGCAACCTGAAGGCATAAAACTGAGCAGCATGACATAGTTGCAAATAAATGGCAGGTCCTATTGGTCACAGTGAGACAATCGTAAGCCTAACTCTCTTCAGCTGAACCAAAGTAGCACACACTATCCCCTGTATTTACAGACCCCAGGATCCAATTAAACCTGAAGCAACAGATCCCTTCTAGAAAGCATTTTAGACTGAAATTTACCTTGTGCAATGTCAGACTGCAAAAAGTTTTATACTTTCTGAATTAGCAGCAACAAACTGCCAATAATACCCTCAATATTTAAACTGCAGTTCAGCTGAATTTATCTGGGGATTCAAGCACTGCTCTCGCTACTACAGAGTGCATGTCCCATGATTGCAGTAGGGTTCCTCTGAATCAGTTGCAATTTTCAGAGAATAAATGTCCTTTTTATGACATGCAAGCCACTAATTCTACAAGGATTTTTCATATAGCAGCCTAAGGGAGAGAGAGAGAGAGACTAAAAGCACCCTATTTCTGTTTCCATACTTCGGAATGGAAATGAATGTGAGATTTTTACCATCAAATCATAGACATACAAGTTACCAGAAGGGAGCTGAAGACATGAATCAGCTACATCAAGTGAGGCCAAATCAAGGGAAGACTGAGACAGCTGCTTGCTTACAATTCTTAAAGCCAGCCGGCGAGAAGACGTTCTCTAGATAGATGGACTGTTTAAGCATTTACCATCCTAATAGCAACGGCTTCGTAGTACTCAGTTTAAATACTCCTTGATCCAAATGAGGTTAATTCCATCTGGTCCTTGCTCAGCAGAGACAGAGAACAATTGCTCACTATCTTTTTATAACAGCCTTTAAACACAAGAAGATCATTTCATGACTCAACCTCCTCTTCCCTAGACTGAACAAATACTCTTATTTCAAGCTTTCCTGACAGATCATATCTTTTAAATCCCTGTGCTGTCTTTGGGCTCTCTCCTGGACTCTGATGCATTTTGCTCACATCTTATTTTAAGACTATTAACCAAGCAGTGGAAAAAGTATTCTTTCTGAGGCCTTACCAACCCTCACCAAGTTACTCATGGTCTCTCATACAATATTCCTAGTAATACATACCAAAATTACCAGGGTTTACATATTTTTCACTAGCATCTTAAAGTTAACTGTAACAAGTCCAAGGTGATGCCCATTCTCAGATCCTCATTCCATTTTTGGGACGTTTTTCAATAGGATCTGACTAACATATTAGAAAGGACACTTTTTCCCACTCACTTGGCAACTTGGATTACCAGCCTCTCAGCTTAGAGGAAGCATACTCTGCAGATTCCTAAGGACTCCTGAAACTACAAAGGGCTGGTGATCTTCTGAGAGTACTTAGTAAACCCTAATTATGTTTTCTAGCCCCTGTGGCATGAGAACCGGAACTGACTAGGAGCAATATACTCCTGTACTTGAAGCAACGCCCAGGAATCCTGCTGGATGCGTGGACACAATTGTTAGTACTGTTACACAGCCATGCCAACTCACATGGTCCCAGGGAGAATTTAGTCCCATATTACCTGCCATTCTCCCATGCAGTTCCAGGGCATGGTTTGGGACAGGCCAGGCACCCATTCTTCATTTAGTTGGAGCTACACTGCTCTGGCATAAGGAAGTTTGGATGCACAAGTGTAGACCTCAGTGTCTAGGAAAGGTCTAGGGTACATTGGATGCACTGCAGTAGACACAGCCGATATTCACCAGTATTTATCCTGAAGTCATTTTTAGTGCTGAGAAAAGATTTGCAGGCAAAATATAAGCAAGTTCATTCAAGTGAAAAGCACAGTTAGGATGTGATGACAGACACAAAGAGCTAAGCAGAACAGTTCACCTTATTACCCCTCTGATACATCGCCTTAACTTTGGAATTATCTCCATGTTTCTTTCAGCTAGAGGAAGTAATTGTGCAGACTGAATAATCATCACAGCTTGAGAGAGATGGGCTTTATTCAATAAGTGGGGAAGAAGGTTTGAGACAAAGGTATTACTCTGAGTCCCTGACACTGACTCATACACACTTTGTGAGAGACCCTTTGCTCCCATATATTGCCTTAGCCAGTCATTCCCCATTTGTGCATTTGATTTACCCTTGATGAAGTGTAGCCCTTTTTACTTGTCTTTTGTCAAGGGGTAATTGAAACCTGAACCAGCCCTTGAATGAGGTGTAATCCTCCCAGTTTGATGTCAGACATAACACANATATTAGCAGAGGCAGAGTCATGTTACCTAGAAGGACTACAGAAACTGTTGCACAAATATGATTTATTTTAAAATAAGATTACAGCTGGCCATACTATTCTAGTATGAAAAATATGAGAGAAAGAGACAGTAGAGGATTGTGTTTTCTAGTGTTCTGAGATATTTTTTAACAACTGTGTCTTCTTATACAGGTGTACAGTAATATGTCATTACACAACTAACAAAAAAATCCATTATTTTCTATTCAAGGTTTTGTCTGAGATATAATTTTCAATTGATTTCATTTGAATACTGACTTATACGGAAATCCAGAGTCCAGTTTCTTAGCTGCTACTTTGACTTCAACGATAAGATGGTATTTCATATTATCTCTTCACCCCTTCTCTCACATTAATGGGTAATGTTAAGGGAAAAAAATATGTGCTTCTATTAACAAATATTTAGTGCAGGAGATTAAATCCTGCTGTCTGTGTATTGATCAAGCTTCAATTGATACCAGTGGAAATTCATCCTATACAAAGATTGATAATTTTTTCCCACAGGGACTGTGTTAGATTTCAAATGCACAAACTTTACCCAGAAAAGTCAGAGAATATGGACCTATTGTACTTTAGCACAGATTGTAAAGATAGTTAAGGACATAATGATATAGATTTGGCAGCAAATCATTACATTTACAGAGTCCTTTTTTTCAGGTTGAATGCTTATGGGAATTATAAAAAAAAAATTCCAATGACCTCTGAGGGGTTTGTGCTGAAATTTTGAAAATCTTACTAAGTAGCTAGCTTTAAATATTTGGCTTTTGTACTGTGTCACTTGTAGCTACATGAAAGAAATGTATCTATAACTAGTTTACTGGAATGGTTTACAAGGTGTATATATGCACTAACAAAAAGAATAAAGTCTCAATAAGGAATAATAATAACCATTGTAGTAGCAATAGCAACAATGATAACAATTATGCAGATGAATGCTTTCCCATTCAAGCATTAAAATCAAGGGCTAAATGCTGAAATATATAATGGAAAAAACCTGGGGCCTAATTCTCTTGTGAAATATATTTATTAAATAAAAGTGGACCCAGAGCAGCAGAGAACATAGCCAAATTTTATTCACAACTGTACAATTTCCAACCCTAAAAATTCTTATGCATGGGCTGATTACTATTCTCAGATCTAATCTTATTTAACAATATACCTAATCTTTAGAGCCATAAGCAGAATTGGCATAGGAATTTTTCAGTGAAGATATTGTTATTGATAAATAAGTACAGCAAGGCTTTTTGTTCAGAATTCCTTTTTCCTCGTATAGGCACTGTGACTTTCGGTTTGCAAATAACCATTACTGAAGAGCACTAAAAATTCTGTTGTGCCAGGACTGAGTGTACTCAGAATTGTGGCTTGTTTTTTTCTGCTTATCAAGATCAATATTTTAATAAGAAAGCAAAAACAAGAAACATTTTTTCCAGTGCAAACCCCACTCAAAACCCCTAAACATATATGTAATGTTATTAGTGTAGACTATTCCTGTGCTTCAAATTATCCATAACTTCAGCAATCTTCTGAAGTAAAGAATTAAGAGGCTACTTTTCACAATATTTCACATGTCTTGCAGCAAAGAAGAAAGCAAGCTTTCTGTATAAAAAGAGTAAGACAAAGCACCTCCTTTCGGTTAGCAACACATTCATGCCTTAAATCCTTTTGAAAAAAAGGATTCATTTAGTCCTTAGAATAAAAT